>JAJJWW010003174.1:0-21406 GCA_023531295.1 Papaver armeniacum | reverse complement strand
GTGAGTAAAAAGCCTCATGATATTGCGTCTTTGACACAATTCAGCTCCCTAATGGAGGGTGCCTTCCTTATATTCCCCCTGACTGCCCCTTCAAAGAAGCTTACCCCTACCGGGTTAGGGTGAGATCCTCCCATCCAGTGATGCAAAGATCAGTTGTTTTTCGCAGCCTCTTATCCCTCCGCCGATATGGCTTATGGTTACAAGACCGCACCCTAAGTGGGGTTTCTTCGGACCGAGTGCATCATAGTAAAGACTTGTCAAGAGCGGCCAGGTACGCTTCAGACGCCCCAGGCACTCTTGACTCAACCGTGTACCTCGGCGCCTTGATCGAGTTTCTGCACTCCTTAGTAGAGAGCTTCTTACCTCAGTCTTTCAACTAAGGCGCTCTACTGGATGGGCTTTTGTTTCACCCCAAATCTCCATGACTCGGGCTCCAGGGTCGGTGTAGCTTTCACCTGAACCATGCTAACTAGGTTTTCCCAATATGACGCGCGTTAGGTCTTATTATCGCCTCTTGTTGTATGCGAACTAGGGTGCACGCCATAATTGGATACCTAGCCTCCCTAATTAGAGGTTTTTACTTATGTAGCCTTCTATTAAGGTCTTACCATTAGGTTTTATTTTTGCCTTTTTGTTGAGATACATGAATTACGCATAGAAGAACAAATTCTTTATTTTCATTCTTGGATAGTACACCCTTGTTGAATGTTGTGAAATTCGCATCTTCAACTGCGTTCACTCCATTTTTTGTTACATACGATTGGTATCGTCACGCGTGCGAGGACCATCGCGTGACTTACGTATAACATTTCTTCAAATATAATCTGTTCCAAGGATGTTCAAGTTTACGACCTGTGGTCCTCCCATCGGGATCCATCAATTGATACACTCCATTTCCAATTATTCGCTTTATTATGTGGGGTCCATCACATCTTTTCTCTAACTTTCCATCTCCTCCTCTCTGATAAGGTGATATTTCTCTCAACACTAGCTCCCCTGGATGAAAGTCTCTTTATTTGACGCGCTTGTTATATTCTCGTGCTATCCTTTGATGGTAATTCTCCATATGTTGCAAAGAAATTTCTCTACTTTCTTCTAGATCATCAAGTTTTGTTAAATTAAGTTCACACTTAAATTCTTCTCCCATGCTTCTTTCTTAGTTGTAGGTATGATGACCTCAGTTGGCAACACCGCCTCTATTCCATATGTCAGACAAAAAGGTGACATTCCTGTAGCTTCTCTCTAGGTTATTCCGTATGCCCATACTGCATTGCGTACTTGTTCGCACCATCCTTTGTTGTATCCTTCCAACTTCTTCTTCAATATATCTGCAATTGTTTTGTTGGTTGCCTCAGCTTGCACGTTGCTCTGTGGATATAAAGGGGTGGACTTTCCTCTTTGTATTTTGAACGCATTAAGTAGCATTTCTATGTTTTCTCCTTCAAACTGTTTTCCATTATTAGAAACTAACTGCGCGGGGATTCCAAATCTACAAATGATATTCTCAAATATGAATGTAAACACATCCTTATCTCGAATATGTTGCACCGCTTTCACTTCTGCCCACTTTGTAAAGTAATCTGTTGCTACTATTAAATATCTCCTCTGTCGTGCTCCTGGTATAAATGTACCTACAATGTCTAAACCCCATTTTCCAAATGGCCATACACTTGTTGATGAGTTTAACGTCGCACCCGGTGCGTGTATTTTCTTTCCGTGACGTTGGCATTCTTCGCACCGCCTTGATACTTCTTTCGCATCTTCATGCATGTAGGGCCAGTAATACCCTTGTATGTTTGTTCTGTATGCTAAGGACCTTCCTCCACTATGATTTCCTACATCTCCATAGTGTAATGCTTTCAAGATTTCCATTCCTTCTTTTCGCGTCAAACATCTAAGAGATGGTCCAAGGAATGACCTTCGATAGAGCACACTATCTCTGAGTTCATAATTTGTCGCTCTACTCTTTAACTTGTGTGCCTCCAACCTATCTCTTGGGATCTCTCCTTTTTCTAAATATAAATGGAGTTGAGTTCTCCAATCTGCGTCTTTATTCGCTTGCTCTTCTTCTATGTTGTCTACTATCATTACATCTGCGTCTTCTTTTGTGTTATCTTCCTTGTTGATAGAGGGCGAAAAGAGCGTCTGTTTCTTTATACACCTTGCGGTTGGGTCCACCATCATAGACGGAATAAAATCGAATGCGTCTGCTAAGCGATTATCTTTCCTTTGTATGTGTCTCCAACTTATTTTTGGAATCTGGGAAGATAGTTGTACGACAAGCTTCTTGTATTTCTATAGAGATGGCTCATTTGTGCTATATGTTCCTTCTATTTGGCGAATAACCAATTTTGAGTCACTAGTTATTCGCGCATCTTCTAATTTCATTTCAATTGTCAACCGTAACGCGTGCACCACCGCTTCGTATTCAGTCTCATTATTAGTGGACGCGAACTGCAATCTTAATGAGTAAGCCATTCTTGCTCCTGCTGGTAAGATGAAAATGATTTTGATTCCATTGCCTTCTCCATTTGATGATCCATCCACCAATATCTCCCACCTATTATGATCTATCAACAGGTCTTTAGGATTCCCATGTTCCATCATTTCTTCCACACTTTCATCTTCTTCTAATGGGAACTCTGCCAAGAAATCCGCCATGACTTGCGATTTTGGTGAAGACAATATTTCATATTTGATCTGAAAGTGCCCCACTTGTGCATTCCATATTTCAATTCTTCCTGACCTTTTTGAATTTTTCATTACTGATTCAATTGGTACTTTTGTCAATACCTTAATCTCGTGGGCTTGAAAATAGATACGTAGCTTTTGTGTCGCATAAACCAATGCGAGGATTAGGTTTTCAATCTTTGAGTAATTTTTCTCTGCGGCATTGTATGTTTTACTTATGTAGTATATTGGCTTTTCCATTCCTTGATCCGAACGTAGTAGTACAACACTTAATGCGTGTGGTGTTGATGCCAAATATATTAATAATTCTTCCCCTGGCTCCGCTTTCTGTAGAATAGATAAATTCATTAGGTAGTTATTTATATTCTGTAGTGCTTTATCGCATTCGTATGTGATAGGTGTTGTAAAGCACCTATATTTTATCTATTGTTTATGCTTTCTTTGCGAGTTTTCGTGTAAATTATGTATCTTATTATTACTTTTGAGCTAATCAGGTACTCTGGAGTCACTTGGAGCAAAAGAAAGAGAAAGTATCCATTTGGAGCGTAAAAAAAAAAAGCGAAAAGACCAATTCACAAGCGAGCGAAGCTAGCTACGGTTGAGCAAAGAAGTGAATAGGCGGTCGGTTCCGCTGGCCGACAGCCAAATGAGATCTGGGCAGCCCTTATCCAAAGCAATGGGGTGTCTTTAGAAATATTTACTCCTACACAGCCCTAAATGTCAGAGAAGTTATCTTCTCTTTTATCAATTGTCTCACCTGAAAACGAGAGGAAATGGAGGCGATTGGAGTAGAAGCCATGGAACCAGAAATTGGAAGGGAATAAGAGCAGAGATGATGTTCATAGCTCATAGAGAGGAAGAATCAGCAGTATGTCCATTTGAACTTGGTCCCCTTCTTTAGGATGTTGAAGAAGTGCTTGCACTTGTCTGATGAACGCGAAATAAATCGCCCTAATGAAGCCAGCAGTCCATTCAATTTTTGTACATCTTTCACAGTCGCTGGTGGTGGCATGTCACGAACCGCTTGTACCTTTTCTGGGTCGACCTCTATTCCTTACTTTGATACAATATATCCTAAGAATTTTCCTGACGCGACTCCGAAAATGCACTTTTCTGGATTTATCTTGATATTGAATTGTCGCATCTGCTCAAAGATTTCTCTCAAGTCATCAACATGATCTTCAACCTTTTTACTCTTCACCATCATATCATCAACATAGACCTCCAATGTTGTGTGTATCCATTTTGCAAATACTTTTTCTACCATTCTTTGATATGTCGCACATGTGTTTTTCAAACCGAAAGGCATTTTTGTATAACAATACAATCCTCTGAGCGCGAAAAAAGCAGTATGCTCTTGGTATTCTTCAGCCAGAGGAATTTGATTATATCCTTTATATCCATCCATCAATGATAACCTACCATTCCCTGACGCCGCTTCAACCATTTGTGGTATGTCTGGTAATGGAAAGTTGTCTTTTGGACACACCTTGTTTAAGTCACTGAAGTCGATGCAAATCCTTATTCCATTATTCTTCTTTGGCACCACCACCATATTTGCTATCCACTCAGGGTATTTGGCTGGTCTTATTATTCCAGTTTCAAGCATCTTCTGTAACTCTACCTCTATCTGAGGATGATATGTCGTGTTTATCTTCCTTATCCTCTGCTTGAATGGTCGTGCGTTCTTGTTGATATCCAACTTATGACATGCGACAGAAGGATCTATCCCTGGCATTTCTTTCATGCTCCATGCGAAGATGTCTTTATATTCGCGTAAGATGTTGATCGTTCTTTCTTATTCTTCCTTTCCCATCTTAGTCCCAATTTTTAATATCTTTGGTTCATTTTCTGTTCCAACGTTTATTTCTTTTGTTGGCTCTGCTGCGGTGAAATTTGCATTTGGCTCTCCTAGTGGTGTTGGCTCTTTTATTTCGTGTGTCGGTTTGCCCCCTTTTTCTGGAATTTTGCTTGGTATTCCTTTTCCTTCTTGGGCTCTTATCATGTATATTCTGAATTCTTCTTCCTTCCTTAGCTCTTTCGCTTTTCTCCACCGATATTTTCGCTTCCGTGCACGTCCTTCATAATTTGTTACATCTAGCTGATTGCAGATGTTCGCACTCCTTGTATCTCCTTTGATTTCGCCTATTCCACTAGGTATTGGGAACTTTATAGATTGGTGTAGAGTTGATGCTACGACTTTTATCGCATGTAACCATGGTCGTCCCAAGAGCATGTTGTAGGGAGATTTTACATCAACTACGCACAATGTTACCTGCGTTTCTATTTCTCCCAATAGTATTCGCATGGTTATCTCTCCTTTTGGTTTTGTTGTTGTTTTATTAATACCATGAATGTTGTATGTTGATCGGGTCATATATGTGTCCTTGTATCCCATACCTTTGAACGCACGATAAAATAAGATATCTACCGAACTTCCCGTGTCCACCAAGGTTCTATTTATCGCCAACTCATCTGAAGATTTTGCTTCCGCACTTCTTCAATTTCGCTCTACAGTTATTGTAACTACCAAAGGGTCTATTCGCCTTAAATTTTCTTTTGGTATTTCTTCCGCTGTGAATTTTATCTTCTGCTTTTCCCATTCCTTCAAGGGAGATATCTTTTCTACCGTCATAATTTTTTTTCCTTCAAAATCACGCTTGTGTATTTTTTTCTGTGATTCCCTCATGGAAATCATTGATAATTGTTTTGGTTATTATGTTACACCGTAATCTCCTGCCGCTTTCTCCTGCTTTGATAATTTTGATCGTTTCTGCGTTTCTATTTTTCATTTTTTCATTTGTTTGGTTTCTGTATTTGTTCTTTTGTTGGATCTGTTCTTGAATTTGTTGTAGGTTGTTCTTCTTTTCGCCCACTTCTGCTGATCTGATAATTTTGCATTTCTTTCTTCCTAAGATAAAATCTTCTCTTGGAAACAAATTTCTTCTCAAAAAATCACTATCAATTTCAAACTTCTGTGCTGATTTCTTAAGGTAGGACAAAATACTTTACTCTCTCTCTGTTTCTGGACGCCAAAATGAGTTGCAGGAAATCCTATAACTACACCCTTACTAAAATCTACAAATCAATCTAAGTGAGCTCCATGAAAATCACAAGAACATTCATTAAGATCTTCAAATTGGATACAAAGTAATAAGCAAACCCTAACTTGTGAAGCAAATAATCTTTCTCTCTCCTAAATATCTTGTCTAAACTCTCCAAAAAAGCTCTCTCTCATACAAGGTCGTTCGGATCCTTATATATGAGTTTACATAGTGGAGGACAGCTAATAAAGCCCCTATTTTCGGATCTGGCGTGTGTTATTAACACACGCTTATATTGACTCTTACCGCACAGACTCTATAACATCGCATGGTTCTTCAAACTTTATTCGTGATTAAGCTGACGTCATGTGATGCGTCATTTGGATAAGTTGTACGCGATTGTCTTCGCTCGGTCTTGATGATCATTATTTCGCACGTTTAATTGGTGTGCGGTATTTTGTATCTACATTCTTTGTAAAGACGAATATAAATCGTAATAAGGTGGTGTGTACAAGTGCAAGACTGAATGTCGTGCGGAACAAATAAATTTAGTACATCAAGGCGTTGTGCCTCAAGATTTAACCTGCAGAGAACTATGAAATTTCTAGTCTAATTAGGTTAAAATTTGCAGGGCGACCAATTAACAATGAAGGGTACACGCATCATTGCCTGTGTGGGAGGTCTGCAGTTCAATGAAGGGTTAAGTGGCAAAATGCCCCAAAATGGACCCCAAGGTTGTGAAAATGCCCCGGACGTTAGGGAAAAGATCAAAATGCCCCATTCCGTTACTTTTACCTATAATAGTCAAAATGGGGCATTTTGACTGGTCAACTGTTTTATGAATTATCTCTTTTTCCCTTCGAAAAAAATATCGCGCGACAAGTTACACGTGTGCTAATAAATTCGTAGACACGTGAGCTAGTTTATGTTTAATGGCAGACATAATTTTAGTTTATCTGCGCTTTATCTTCTAAATGTGCACTTTATCTTCGCTTTATTTTTTAATTGCACACAAATTTAATTGCTTTATCTATGTTCTTCTTTGTAAGATTATTGAATTTGTACAAAAAAACTAGTTAATAGGACACGCTGGTCATTTGTAAAAAAAAACTACCATTTCGGTAAAACATACCCCTTCATCTGCGACCGTCCATTTTATAGAGTTGCCACTTGTCTAAATCTCACCTACTTAGTACACGATGGGTAAATTGGCAGAAGCCAAAACAATCACATGTATGTCAGCTTATTTGTCATAAGGGTATAAATGTCATCTTATCACACGTATGGACCACATGCGTGCTAATTTGACCACTTAACCATCTCTAACGGCAAAAGTAACGGATTGGGGCATTTTGATAAGATTTTGGGGCATTTTGATCTTTTCCCTAACGTCCGGGGCATTTTCACAACCTTGGGTCCATTTTGGGGCATTTTGCCACTTAACCCTTCAATGAATGCAGTGTAGTACTTAGAGATGACGAGCTCGGTGGAATTAGGGATGGCCTAATTGGTCGGGTCTCGACCAGGAAGGATATCAGAATGGGATTATGAGGTGCAATATCATGTCTTCTGGTGGAGTTCCACTCTTTCGATTGAAGTCTGATATTCAAGCATTAAACTAATTCTCCAGAAATACAACTTCATAATCAATATACAGAAAATACTTGATTGCTAATAATAACGGAGTGTACCGCGGATCCCTGCATGATAATGGCGCATTGTTGGATGGAAGTTTCACTTGTTGCATCCCCTGCTGCTTCTATAGTTTTGCAATTACATGTACAATATTCATTCCATAGAGAGCTAATACTAGTGAAGATGAGATTTTTCTAACCTTACGAATTTACAAAGCTTTGTTTTTAGTTTTGTCTTTCATTCCTGTCAAAGGTTACAGCTTTCCTTGAAAAAGAACAAAACCAAAACCAAAAAAAAAAAAAAAATTATACAAACAAAAAGCAGTTAAACATTAGCAAGTGTGATAAAAAAATACAAAAACGGAAAACATCTGAACACTGATCATCATGACATCATCCGTACCTTCATATCTCGCATGCTAATGCTGGCCGGCTTCTTTTGCCTTTACCTTCACCCCTAATTTCGTAGACGATAGATCTAACAGGCTCCTCGAGACCACGTATAATTTCCGCTTCCACATTTTCCTGGTGGGTGGCAGTAGAAATTAACTTAGGAATCATATTGGTCAATGCTGTAAGTTTTCTGACTCCAAGAGCCCCTTCATGGATTATAAACAAATGTACCCCTACTATTACATCCGATAGACAAATCTACACCTGTTTTTTTTGAGTTTTACAAATCTACACCTGTTGTGAGTTTTCCATCCAATTCCGTTTGTAAAGTCAATTTCTCGGGTTGACCGAGATGAGAAAATGAATCTCAAAATTACAATTCAATCCTTGATTTATCTCACGGGAGGAAATGCGGACCATAGATCTATCTTTCATCAAATCTATATGAAATTGAACGGTGTTCGATTAAGTATGGCATACTAAGAGGCGAGAAAAGAAGAAGGAAGCGACATAATCTGCATCTTCTTCCTTCTTCTCCTTCTTATCTGGTTGCAAGGGAAACTTTGATTTTCACACTTAAATCAAAGAATTAAGTGTTTCGATTATAAAGCAGTAAGTGAAGATGGTATTAAGACGTGGAAAGAAGAAGTAGAAAATGAAAGGTTTGTGACAAAATCTCCGACCAACTTGATAGTTTATATGATTTATGTGGTTTATTTGTTTGATTTTATTCCTTAGATTGATTTATAGGGTTTGTATATGTTTGATTTAGGGTTTTCTGTTTTTATGGTTAATAAATTAAATTGATTTTAGGGTTTCTGTTTTTTGGGTTTGATGTTTGTGGTTAATCTGTGAATAGATACATGACATTCATTTGGGTTTGATTATTGTGGTATGTTTGATTTGCTAATCGGTCGTCACAATGTCTGTCCAAAAAAAATTAAAATTAACTTTTTTGTTTATACAATCTCATGAAATTAAGATTAAATTTCAGTTTATTAATCAAAATTGTTGGCTTTTTGCAAGTGGTGGATTAATAAGTTTTACAAGACCTTTTTCTTTTGCATAAGAGAGCTCTAATTTGTACTCGTGAGCTCCAATTTGAAGAGGCTGCTCAAAATACGATGTTATTTTGCCTTTTCCTTTATAGTCTTAGTTAAACTGGTAAATTAAGTGTCCATTGAGAGCCATGCCTTGTCGATGGATGATTTTATGAATTCTCAGGGTGACGAAGAAGCTCCTTTGGTTATTGGAGTAAAGAATTCTTCATCAAAGAATCATAGACATACAAGAGATGTACATATTTTGAGTTATTCTTTCTTGTCGATTTTCTTGGCTTATGGAGATGCTTTAAAACTCCAAAGTACTGTTAATACTGTTCGTGATTTCAATTTTGAGTTTCTTTTTTGGGTAGTTTGGATACATGATTTTGAATTTTGATGGACTTGAAGAGTTTAGATTTGGGGATTTGCTGATTTTTTATTTTTATTGGTTCCAGGAGCAACATTTGGGGACTACAACATTGGGGATTTTGTATGTATCATTTACTTTTTTCTCGTTATTTTCTTCGGCAACAGTTAGGATGTTGGGGTCGAAGAATGCTTTTCTTGGTAGTACTGGATATTAGTTATATGTGGCTGCCAATTTGATACCATCTTGGTAAGTATAGTTTGATTCTTAATGTTGTTGTTCTTGAATGAGTTCACTATGTATGTTCACTTGTGAAAGGCTTTTGAATGAGTATTATTGAGTCTCGTTGCCCTCTGTTGTTAATGAAAGTAGCATCATTTGTTAATCCGGATAAGCATCTTAGTGCTATGTTATTTGAGAAAAGATTACTGTATTTGTATCTGTCTGTATTCTATGTATATCAATAAATACAGCCAACCAACTAACTCTCTCTTCCTGCAGGTAGTCAATGGTTCTTGTTGCTCTATACCTTGGTTTGTGAAGTATTAACTGGAATCTTTTTTCCGTCGCACTTTGTTCTCATGGACAGGTTTATATTATGCTTTTCCATTTGTTTTCTTTTGCTATCACACTAGTTTGCGGTTGAATGCACATGAACTATTTTATTTGGTTAAATATGTCCCAGATAACATCTTCATTATTGGACAGTGGTGTTCCAACAATTTTCCTCAGGCCAAAGAGCTATGTGTCTGTTCTCTGTTGCCTTAGAAGGATTCTGGGCGAGATCTTGTAAATGCACTTCTTACTTTAATGTAAATCATATCATAAAGGGTACAACTAGTATTGGAACATCTCAGAACATTGTAATACATGTAAAAAAAAATCTACCAATTCAATTAGTGATTATTTTTTTCTCCCCCTCTTTATGTATACAGATTATTCTCCAAAGATTTGATGTTGCACTCCTTTATAGTTAATCTCTATCCCTTCCCTTTAGTTTAATTATGATTATATTAATTCTGGGATTTAATTGTAAATCTAAAACTTCAAGAAGAAATCACAACAATGGTTTCAATGAACAGTGAAATCGGCGATTTGAACTGAGTTAAATAGATTATTTGTCAACTCAGCGATTTAGAGGACTAAAAGGTCTTTTTAAGTGGACTTAACTGCTGACATAACTCTTCGTTTGTCGTTTTTTCAAAAAAACGAGTACATTTGTAGATTCCAAAAAAACGGGGTACATTTGTATACACACAAAAAAACAGGGGTACATTTGTATTTCACACCAAGTTCATCCGATTCCTTCCCAGCATTCGGTGCACACTTTTGTCTTTTGCGCATATGTTTTTCGCATTTATCCTCAATGAGTTTGGACCTAAGAGGCTCTTTACGACTAACTACCCACTATGCAAATTAAATTTCCTTGAAACTGGTATTGGATATCCTTTTTGGCAATACATCAGCGCATCTTGCAAGCATTTTGTCTCCAGGAACAAAATCCGCTCTTTTATGCATCACAAAATACCTTTTTATATCAGGGCCGAGCTGATCCTGAAGTCTAACTATCTCAGCACTTGAATTTCTTTTTAATCTAGATGAAAGCTGCGCAACACCAGCAAGAGTAGGAAAATTAATTTTACGTAGAGTCTTCAACTCTTGGATCTCAGCTACTATCCCAAAATACTTAGGATACTGGTATCGAGTTATAGCTAGAGCTGCACATGAGCCGATGATCCGGTTTGTTGGACCCTGCACTGCACGGAGTTGACCGGTTCTTCAATTGGAGGACCTGTACCTGGACTTGTACCTGTACCTGTAAGACCGGTCCGGTTCCACTCCGGTACCGGGTTTTTACCTGATTTTTTGAAACACACAGTAAGTATGACAGTATCACTTCAGTTCACACACTTAAGTTCACACCTGATTTTCAAAATAACAACATTAAGTTCACACACTTCAGTTCAAAGTTAAGGTTTAAAACATCACAGTATCACTTAAGTTCAAAGTTCAACATTAAAAACATAGTACTAAATGTAAAACAACATTTCCATAAGTCTCATTGTCTGCGACAAAGAAATGAAATGCAATCCTTGCAAAGGATGGGGGACTTCTCGAACAATGGCACTTGGCTGCACCGACATGGAGTTTACTTCAAGTTGTTTTTAGCGAGAGAATCCCATATGGTCGCAACATGGAACAAAAAAGTAAAACAAGAAAGTAAGCAAGCAATACAAGAAAACTTGAAAAGTAAGTACTATTAAATAGAAGAAAACCCAATATATTACCTTCCTCATCTTCAACAAGATCATCGGGTATATAGTCACATAGAAGATCAAGAGCAATGGGCTTTTGAAGAAAGCTTTGCGTCTGAGCAATGCTTCAACTGTCCTTGTAGACAAAGAAGATCTCCATGGAGTCGGCACGCGCTTCCCGGTGCTAAAAGGCGATTCGAGAGGCCACTCAAGACACGGGCATGGCTAATATATCTCTTGCCATGTATGAAAGTATCTTATACTGCTTGCATTAGCTTCGCCACCAAGCCAATATGTCAAACCGGTCGAGTTGACCTATTTCACGCATTCCACCTTCAATCACATCTCGTCAAATACTTGTCAAGCTCGGTTGTTCTTGCCTCTTCAACACAACTTGGGCTGTCCCAATGTTGTTTCCTCATTGATTGAATTCTAGCAAAATGCAGACCTTGAGATTGCACACTAACCGGATTGGCAATGATGATGAGCGTCACTACTTGACCCCTCCTCATGAACCGAATACAAAGACTTATAATCTTCAAAGAGTTCCTCAAATTCTAATTTCACCTTTCTCATAACTCTTTGAACCTCCCATGTATTATTCTCATACAAACAATTAAGAGTAAACTCCAAACCCTTTTGTTTCTCTCTTGGATCCAACAAATGAGCAATAAACATTAAAGAATTCATTGTTTCATACACTCCCCAATACTTATGGTACTTAGCACACATTATACGAGACATACGAGCAATAAAAGGATCTGATGCTATATTGTTTCTAAATTCTACTAATTGTTCATTGATGAGTAACAATTGCCATAAGAACATATGAGTAGTGACTTGTGTAGATGCAGAAAAGTTTACAGTAGCATCGAAGAATACCTTTAGACACTTCACAAGACCTCTAGCATATTTCCAATCTTCTTGATAAGGAGCATGTTGACGAGGAATCTTTTTCTTCTTATTCTTCATCTTTGCCTTGTTCTTGCTTGTTGGATCCAACTCCTCAACCTCTTCTTCCATATCCTCAACCTCTTCCTCTTCTTCCATATCCTCAAACACATCTTCTATGAGAATATCACTAGCTATAGCTGCTTCAATATCAACATCAGTAGGTAAAACATATTCTTTTTCTTGTTCAAAGATAAACCTGTCTTGAAAGTCCTTATCAATCTGTGCTAACATTGCAAAAACTAATTCATATTTTTCAGCAGCGTCTAACATCAAGTAAGTGCTATTCCATCTAGTGTACACATCCAAAATCAGAGATTTCTTACAATATACCTTTGCTAAGGAAGCACATTGTTTAAATTTTTCGTGCCTAGAAGGAGAACTAAGAATGTATTTTACAACTGACCTTATTCTTCTAACTGATACATTAAAAAGCCTTACTGCATCTTTAATGACAAGAGCAAGAACATGGGCTGCACACCTCACCTAGAGAAAGAACAAAACAAAAAAGATAATGTCAACACGAAAAATGAATGACAAACAAAACCAAAGTTCTAATATTATTGGTCATTCATTGTATTTCAAATTACCTCACATTGCTCAACAAACAAGTCAGGAGATGCAACATTCTATATGATGGCCTAAACAAGGAAAAATGAGAATAACCAAGTGGAGTGTAAACAAGAAAGAACATGATAGAATGTAACATGGACTTACATGTAAATATTTGGCTCTAATTGGTGATCCAGTCCAGCCAATGACAACATTCTTCACATGATTAATAGCTACTTTGTTGGCGCTGACATTGTCTAGAGTGACACCAAATACATCTTGTAGACCCCAATCCTCTAAACACTTCACCAGCTTCTCACCAATTGCATTACCAGTGTGACCTTCAACTTGGCAGAACATGAGTATTCTCTTTTGTAACTTCCAGTTGTGATCAACATAATGAACGGTTACACACATATAGTTATAATTATTTGGTGATGTCCATGTATCTGTTGTCAAAGATACCCTCTGCTTAGATGTCAAGAAATAAGTTTTTAGGCTATTCTTCTCTTCCACATACATCTTCAATACATCCCTATAAATTGTCATACGCCCTGGAACCTTGAATCTAGGCTCGCCACTGTATCATTGCCACAAAACTCCGACCCTTCTCTTTGCTCTAAAAGCTATTTCATCCTTGATTATCCACTCAACAAGAGCCCTTCTTAACTTATCATAACTGTAAGTATGAGCAACAAGTTTACCATCTTCACCTGGTTTTGGGGGTGGCATCAACAGAGTTTGTTGTCCCTTGTCTTTGGCTACCTTCCTGTTAGGATTTTTATGGCATCTATTCAAATACTTTCGTAATCCAGAAGTTCCATGTACGTCATTGTCAGCAGCATATGTTCCTTTGCAATGATGATATCGAGCTTCTTTGTCATTTAACCTGGTCATCTCCAACCAAACTTCAGATCTCACTTTGCCATGCTTTTTTTTGTTGTCACAAACCTCAGTTGTACTTGTTGGTGTATGTTCAGCTCCATCTGTGAGAGATGCAGCTTGAAAGGATGATCCAACTTCTGTTTGCTGATTTGAACTTGTAGTTTCAGTTGAATTTGGTGTAGGAATCTAACAAACATTAAACAGAAACACAATGTTAGACAACAATCAACACTAATAGAGGGATACGCTATCAACAGATTAGAACAGTTTCTTTTGGTCTTACAATAACAGCAATGCTATTATTGGAACCATCTGATGCTTTGCGCTTCCCCATTTAGCACCTCAAAGGCCTGCAAGAGAACATATGCAGCATATTAGCCTTCAAGAATGATAAAGCATAAAAAGGGAAGAACATACCTCATCCGCCTGTTCAACAACAAGTAACTACTAACCCACAAATTCAATCTCAAATCAACCAACAACTACCCTAATTCAATCTCAAATTCAATCTCAAATTAAACCCTAATTCAATCTCAAATCAAACCATAATTCAATCTTAATAGTAACAGAACAATCAAACCCTAAAAGGTAAAAATTATAAATCAATTTCAAATCCTAGTATCAGTGTATCACACGATTCAAACCCTAGTTTAATCCATGAGAAATCTAAGAAGCGTATAGAAGAATTACCTCGACTCAATCGAGTTCGGAGATCTTGCTTGTTCTTGAGCAAGAAGTGAAGAAGAACAAGAATTTGTCTAATGGATTGATGGTGGTGAATGATGAAGAAGAGCGACTGCTGCCTATTCTTGAGCTCTTCAGAGAGAAAAAAAAAACAAATTGAAATGAAACTTCTTCTCGATAGAGAATGAGGGATACTTAGTCATACCTAGCAGGGACGGTCAAGATGTAAAATTGGCAAAGATATCTACGGCTATAATTAACCGGGACATATGGTCCGGGACAGGCTAGAATCACCCCGAGAAGGTACGATGCCGGCCTACTCGGTATCAACTTTCACCAGACATGGGTAACTCGGGTCGTCGGTACAACTCCGGTTCTTTCGGTTCCGGATCGGTACAGGTAAAATGGACCGGGTCTTGTGCAGCTCTAGTTATAGCCATAACAGCCAAGTTAAACTTTTCCCATTCTGGAACTAGCTCCTCCATGCCAAGGAGGACAAATGAAGATTTAACCAATTCATCCCTCATCATTGTATAGGTACCCATATCAGTCCATCTTAAAATACTTCCAACATATGCAACCATAGTTTTCATGCCAAACATGCTTTTATAATCAGGACTCGTGAGCACGTCATCGATTATCACAATTTTGAAACTGCGGAGACGATGAAGGAGAGCTCCGAGCTTAATAGAAGTTTCGGCAACCATAGGAAGCTCGATACTGTTTCCACCAATCTTAGAACAAAGAGCAGATGTTCTTTTAGACATAAACTGATCATAATCTACGTATACCTAGTCTCTGAATGGAATAAACATAAGCTTACCAATAACAACTATAACAACGCTCTCCAATAACCCTGACCTTTCCTCTCTTAGGTTTTCCACCCATTTCGAAGTATCCCATGGTGTATCTACCACTACATACCCGCTTTTCCTTACACTTTTGAGAATCTTGTCTTTTATGCCGTGGAGTTTGAGGCAAATACAAAGGAATGAGAAGTAAAGGCTTAAAGCTTCATTTACATCCTTGGAAATACTCAGGAGATACTTGATATTTGAGACAAGTCTAATACTCCCTCCTTCCCTATTATATAGGCGGAGTTTGTAAATTTTGTAGTCCCATTAGATAGGCGGAGTTCTACTTTCAAAGTTGTTTTTCTCTTATATACTCCTATTTATGATGCATGGCTATTATACAATTTACTTTAATATGTGGTGGAGATTTATAGATCTATTAATATATAATATTTATATTGGGATAAGGTGAGGGTAAGTTAGGAAAGTAAGAGAAAAATTATGAAAACCAAAAACTTCCTTATTCTACGAGATTTTTACTTTTCCGCCTATATAATAGGGACGGAGGGAGTATTAGTATATCCGTCTTCCGAATCAGGAACAGTAATCACATTCAATACCTTGTCAGATCTTGGTTTTGGGTGACTACTACTGTCTCCTGCAAGTCTTTTTGTTCGTTTGTGAGACATTGTTCAAGAACTAAGCTACTGTTTTCGGGTATTTGATGGTATACTGCTGATAGGTGTCTAAAACACATTAATATCTATCTATTGTTTATGCTTTCTTTACTGAGTTTTCTTGTAAATTATGTATCTTATGTTTGCTTTTGAGTATTTAGGTACTTTGGAGTCATTTGGAACAAAAGAAGAACAAACGGGGCAAAAGTGTCATTTCAAGTGCAACTGTTGTTGGAGACGAAATATTTCTCATTATTTGCTTTTATTTTTTCATCTCTATCTGAAATGCATATCGGCTTTAGTGATGCAAATTTATATGTCTGAAAAGCATGACAACTTTAGTGATGAAGAGAAATTGAAGAGAAGGAGTGGGTCTGAGAAATAAGAGACAAATGTTGTTGGCGGAAGAATTCGAAGAAGAGCAAAAGCGCCAATTTTCATATACAACTGCTATTGGGAGCGGAGCTGAGCCGACCCAAGCCAGTGATAGGAGACAACCACTACAACTTAGTCTAGAGAAGCAAGGGACAAACAACTGTGGTGGCTTATATTAATCTGCTAGGTGCCTATATCATATTTGATCATTACAAGCTCTAAAATTCAGAGAAGCTTTATTTCTCTCTTATCATTAGTTTCACATGAAACTGAGAGAAGAGATGGCAGCTCAGAGAGGAGAGGTTCTGTGTTGAGTAAACCAGAGATATTCTGCTACTGGTGAAGAAATTCAAGGAAGAGGAACCGGTGATGAACAAATGAGAAGTGAAATCGAGAAGTTCAGAAGAATGGGTTTTAAATCTAGTGATTTGATAACTTAGATTGTTGTCCCGAAGCTAAGAAGAACGAGATGGATCCAGATCGAGAAAAGAGGGGAGAAGTGATGCTCGAATTTGAGAAGGAAATTGTGGTTGCTGTGATGAATCTATTAAGTGGGTTTCCCTTGAATCTGAGTTTGAATGTGAAGAATGGGTGTTTGAGCTGAGAAGATTAATATTGGGTTTTAACAGAAATTGAAGTTAGGGTTTTCTGTGAGCTAAAAGAAGAAATGGTGTTGATGTCCATGGGTGTTGTGCTTCTGAATTCAGGATGGAGGAGAATTGTAGTTAGGGTTTGTAGAGAATCTGTGTTTGAGATTTGATTGAGAAGATGAGATTTTGAGTTACTTCTCAGACCAAGAAATAGGTGAAGATTGTGGGTGTTGTTGTTCATGGATTGAATGCAGTTTTGTGTTGGTGTTAAGTGGTGGAATCTGGTGGTTGAGATAAAGAAATAAGCAAAGAAGAACAGTAGGTACAGGTGGTGTTCGAGTCCACAATGGCCAGTTGTTGTTGCAGGGTGCATCTGATGGTAGCAGGATGAAGTTGCAGAATGGAGCAATGCGAACAAGGCATGTGCGGTCTGAATTGAAGTGGGGATGCTGCAGTCATATATGGAGCTACAGATGCAACTGTCAATGTTAGGGTGAAATGGTGCTAACTGATGCAGTGAAGTGGTGTTTGGCTAATTGTTGGTGCTAGGCTTGTGAGGTTGCAGGTAATGGCATCGCAGGTGCAGAAGTTGGTTATGAGTCTCAGTTGGAGTATTTGGTAATGGGATAATGGCTGAGTTTGAAGATTTAGATGAATTTGAAGCAGAGTTATGGAGCTGTTGCAAATGGGAGAATGTGATGGATGAACTGCAGGTTGAGCTGGATGAAGCGCCATCCTGGTGCTAATTTGATCATGGCATGTGCATGAGCTACAGTCGTGCAATGGCTTTGGCCTAGACCAAATCAGCTGAGAGTTGACTGTCTTTGACTGGTGGGCGGTTTACTTTGCCGGTCACCTGAGCTGCTTTCCGGTTAACTTCCGGCCGGTGATCCCAGTTTTCCGGTGATACTTTTTGAGCAGAATTTTTACATTGGTATTTCTCTAATGTGGGCTTGGTGGACTTCTATCTATTGGACCTTTGAAGACTAGACCTAATTTTGGAACAAGAGGAGCTACAAAAGGAAAAGTCTTCTACCACTTAGGAGATCACGTATTTTTACTTGGAGCTTTAGAGGAGAGCCGGATACTAGGGTTTGCTTATTGTTTCAACTTCTTTATTTCAATATTATGATGATGAACTCCAAAATTATGAGTAACTAAAACTATTTTTGATTAAGGGTGATTTCAAAGCCCGGATTATGAACTCATAATTGATATGAAAAAGCTCGTTTTCTCGTAATTATTTTATTATTGTTCAATTTCTACCATGCTAATAATGATTATGGATTGTTCCTTCATTGTTTAAGTTCGAAATTAAATAGTTATGTCACAATCTCATTGCTAGTTTAGATTTTCTTCTACCCGTAATTGTCTAGAGAAGATAAATACAAGTAACAATATATGGGTATTGATGATGGGTATTGGAGGAGAGCCGGATACTAGGGTTTTACTTTTTCTTTTATTTTCAATTTCAGTTTACTTATTCAATCTTTGAGAATCCTATTTCAGGTATTATTTCTTTGGTGAATGCTTGGAAAAGGCAAACCAAGTCCTATTGGTATACATCTTCGTTCGGGCACTTTACTAAAAGACTTCATTCGAGCAGTCAATACTCCACTTCCTCTTAGTTCTTCACCAAGTGAATTCTCGGACTCGGACTCGGATGAAGACAACACAATGGGAGGTCGACCACCTGCTCCAAGAACACTCAAGGAGCTTACTTCTCCAAACATTGACCAGCAGCCTTTATGTATTCAGTTGAATGGAACCATTGAGTTGAAGCCGCAATTGATTCACTTGCTGCCCAAATTCAGAGGTTTAGCGGGAGAGGATCCTAATCGTCACTTACAATAATTCCATCATGTTGTGACTAGTTTGAAGCAAGCAACTGCAGACGCCGATATGGCTATGATGACAACGTTTCCTTTCTCCCTTATAGATGTTGCAGGAGAATGGTTCTTTTGCTTACCTCCTGGAAGTATAACCACATGGAATGGGATGAAGAAGTTATTCCTTGGGAAGTATTTTCCGGCATCAAATGCAGTTGTGATTCGCAAGGAGATTTGTGGTATTAGACAAGTACCGGGAGAGACTCTCTATGAGTATTGGGAGCGCTACAAGAAGCTTTTAGCTAGCTGTCCATACCACCAAATCAGCGATCAACTTGTGATTCAATATTCCTATGAGGGGTTGCTTTCTAATGATAGAAATTTGATCGATGCCTCAAGTGGTGGTGCACTCTAAGACCCTCAATATGGGATGATGAGACCTCATGAATTGGTTAAAATAAGACCTCTTCAATAGGCCAGTAAGACCTCATTAGTAGGCAGCATAAGAGCCCCAAATAAAATAAACGAATAAACCTCTACCTAGGGAGGCTATGGACCCAATTTTTGCGTGCACCCTAGTTCGCACAGTATGCAAGAGGCATACCTACATAAGACCTGGCACGCGTCATATTGGAAAATCCATAGAGATATTAATCATGGGCAATGATAAGACATGCCCGCTGAGGATCGTTAGGCAAACAACCTAATGGTCTTTGGTAAGGGGTGTAGAAATGCGATCAGGGCGCCGAAGGATCACGGTTGAGCTACGGGTGCACGGTGCGTCTGGAGCGCATTAGTACATACTTATTGGCAAGTCCTGGCTACGATACACTCGTTCCCAAAGAAAACTCACTTAGGGTATGACCTCGTAACCATGAGCCATATCGGCGACGAGATAAAAGGTCACGAAAACAACTAATTGTTGGAAGACACCGGATGGGAAGAGCCCACCTGTAGTAGTTAGGGGTACGCTTCCTTGAAGGGGAATTCAGGGGGAATATAAATAGACGACACCCTCCTTTAGGGAGCTTAGTGACCATAATGACGACAATATCATGAGGCTAATACCCATGGAAATAGGCAGATTTGTCGTATTGTCGCAAAAATATCCTGCAGAGGAAATAATACGAAAAGCCAAGACGAGATTAATGGACTAATACTTGTAAGAGTAATAGGCGCCAGATATCTCGTCGAAAAAAGACCAAGAGACAAAAGAGGTGAGGCGCAATAAGACCTTAACTATGAGGCGCAATAAGACCTCGTATCAAATAAAAATAAATTATTATGAAATAAAGAAAGAAATAAAGCAAAATGAACTCGGAAAGAGAAAAAAGAAAATAGCGAAACAACATGCAAAGGTGATAACATGGAAAATATTAAGGCATCTGAGTAGTATGCGAAGAAAAATTATAAAAGCAATAAACTTCAACCTTAAAATTTCACAAGAAGTAAAGGCAAGTATACAATTTAAAGTAACATAATAAAGATATAATAAAATTTACTACTAACATTACAGGGAAAAAGAATAAAGAATGAACCAAAGGAAAAAGGAAACTAAGTAACATACGAAGCAAATTATCACAACTCAACGGGCGAGAGAAATGGAGAAAGAATTAAACTTCGGAATTCCACAAAAGAGTAAAGGCAAGTATATACTTTAATATCTTAGTATTCTTTTGATCAATTCCTTCGCATGATTAGTAATCTACCTAAAACAAAGAACAAAGGCAAAGGAAAGTATGTTCTTTTGATATTATGCTTCATAAGTTTTAGGTAAGTTTAATATTCCTTTTATGTGACGTATTCGCATGACCAACCATTAATCGAAATAAAAGAATAAAGGAAACCATATATTAGGTTATAATTATGATGTTCTTTACTTTCTCACATGGACATAACCATATTAATTTTAGAGTGCTTTCATAACACTAACTATGCTATTTACTTTCTCGCATGGACATAACCATATTAATTTTAGAGTGCTTTCATAAAACTAACTATGCTATTGAAAAATATAGTAGAGTGCCTTCATAAAACTTACAGTAATAAAAGCAAGATAAAAAAATAAAATAAAGGTCATCATAAAACATGCCCCCAAGATTGGGAGTGCCCTGTAAATGTTAAGGAAAGAAATAAGTTCAGCTTGATAAAATGAAATCAATTATGATTGAGAAATTGATTTACAGGGAGATCATCTTCAACATCATTAGGACGTTGTTCCTTAGAAGCATCCCGATCATGAGAAGCACTATCTTTTTTCACAGAAGTACCCGGAAGAGCAGGCGATTTCTCCGAGGGATTGATAGGATCATCGATGAATATGTCATCATCAGTTTCTTCGTCATCCTCACCACCATCTTAGGCATCAGCCCCAACAGCTTCATCCTCGTGCTTGTCATAATCAGATATTGGGTCGAATTCAAGAATTTCATGAGGCAGGCCATGCTTGTTGCAAAGTTCATCGGCGAACTTCTATTTGGAAATGTTGGCGTTTCGCTGATCCATTTTGGCGATCTTCTTGGAATCTTTCTCCAGATCCTCGTTAGTCTCATTCAAATACTCCTTCAAAGACTTAATCTCTTGAATGTGCCCTTATTTTTGGCGAGAAAGATGGATAATTTGGTTTTTCAAGGAGTTCTCGG
>JAJJWW010003173.1:0-22401 GCA_023531295.1 Papaver armeniacum | reverse complement strand
ACCTAAGTGTTGATGTCCCCTCACTACACCAAATTCGGATTAGAAAGCAGAACCAAGTCATTACTAAAACGGGTTATAACGGCTCTTGCCTGATTGCAAAAGTGGGTGTTACATTTTTTAGTAACGGCTTTGTAGCCGTTACAAATTTTGTTTGTAACGGCCCTCGTAACATTTGTCATCCGTTACGAATTTTCCACATGGTAACAGCTCTCGGGCCGTTACGATTTTTTTGTAACAACGTTGTCGTAACGCCGTCGAGCCACTTACGTGGCACATTGTAACAGCTTGGAGGCTGTTTACTACGTGGAGATTATAACCGATTTAGAGTCATGATTTACGAACTTTTTCGTAACAACAAAAAAAATTACTACATGTCATCCTTGACCGACAAATCAAAATTGGTTAATCTTACTCACTGGAAATAAGCGGAATTCGAAAATCGATACCCTCCATGCACCTTTCAATACATTCATCATCCACACTCAACAATAATTACTTGATCTCTTCATATCACCTTCTTTCTCAATTCATATCAGATTCATATAACAAAAAAACAGAAATTTATCTAAGTACCAAACTTTTTTTTTGTTAAGTATCAAATTTCTAAGGGAATACATGGTGTCAACAGTAACTTGTTGTATTCTTTCAACAACTACTTATGAATTCCTGAAAGTTTGAGGAATACCACATCCGCTAGAAACTTAAGAGAATTCCTAAACTATGTCTTGATAATGCTCATCTGACAATTGTTTACAACTAAGAGCATATAAGAATAAAACAAGCACGAACTCACATAACAGTCCTGCCTTCTCTTGCTTAGTCTTTCGTAGTCTTTCGCTCTCAAAATCGAAACACTTCTCCTAACTTTCGCTCTAATAATACGTCTCGGCACCTAGAGGAAGTGAGTTGGTACACGAGCCAATTCAAAAAGAGAAACAAATTACGTCCAACCTAGGTGCCAAGGATTGAAAATCGTATCGGTTTGAAAAAAGCTCAATGAAAAGGGTGCAGCAAACACTATCTTGAGACGGACCAACAAGTTAACGGCATCAATAACAACAAAGTTCAAACACACTCACTTGTACAAGCCGGTTGTTCACAACAACATCAAACACACTCACTTATACAAGGTGGTTCGGACCTTAGTAAAATATATACAAATGCAGAGAAATGAGAAAACGCAATAACGTTGCCTGAGAAAAAGACTTACCGGACAATAATTTCCAGCTATGGGTTTGAAGTAACCGAGACGGACAGGACTTCTCTATAATCTAGCACTGCAAAGAATCATATTTACATATTTGAATAAAACTTTATTGAACTGAACATCTCGCATTTTATAAGCTTTAAATTGAAACAAAAATGGATTGAAGACTTGAGTACGAGAGCAATACAAAAGGAACTAACATGGATGCATTGGTTCATACTAAAACTAAGTGAAGAGACTTACGAAACTCCAACCTCGGATGTTCCTTATCTTTGTAAAGTCTTCTCACCTCGAGTAGTGTATGTGCAAATTTCAGATCCGCCATGTTTAGAGACCGAGGTAACGATGTATTCATTAGAGAACTGCTAAACCAAACACTAAGACAACAATGATTATAGAAAAATGTTGACCATCTTCAAAGTAAAACAAGACAGACCCGTGAATTCTCCCTTTGAATGGGTCGGATTTCAACCCATCCAACAGGGTTAAACCCCGGTATGCCACTCGAAAGGAAAGTTAAAATTTTAGAAAAACATTGAAAATAAAAAATACATTTCGCTTTAGAAAATTAAGCAGCTATAGTTCAAGTCCGGCACACAAAAGTGAAAAATAGATAATGAAAATCACTTATTTTAGTTACTAGCAAGTCAAGTTAAAAATGAGCTAAATAGGTAGCAAAGAAAGCATGGCGTACTGTTGGACACTTTAACAAATATGCTAATAACATAATGACACCAAGGGAGTTGAACAGAAAAACGAAACTAAATTCTCCTCCATGTTTGGTGAACCAAAAAGGAAGCAAAATGCACGCAACTAATTGAACCAAAATAAAATGAAGATCAGTGGAGCAAAGACCCAAACCAGGTTGTACAATCAACCCAAGAAGATTACTTACAAACGTTAGTGAAATCCAATTAGTGCCAATATGATATCCCACTCCACCGAAGACTCACGTAGTATTCTCGTGCCTCAACTTTATTACGATGCGCTTGGTTCCAGTACCAAAATAATTTTACTTTCCAGCCTTTCCCTTACAGCTGACGTGGTGATCTTTAGACTTGCACTATGAGACATCTTTAAAAAACATAAAAGCATTGACTAGGGATATATCCTATTAGCAACACTCATTAAACTATGAGTCTAAAATTCCAAACAAGCTATACATATATCGATTAGTTTAATAAACCGAAAAACATACAGAGGCAAAAGTTTTAACAAAGTAAAAGTGGGTCTGAAAAAGATTGGTAGTTGTAGAATTTATAAGGCAAAGATGAGCAATTTAGCATTTTACACTTGATTTTGAAAACTAGTTTGCAAACAACACCCAAAGAAAAGTGATTTCAGAAAAGAAATCTCATAACTAACTGATGCCTCCGAGTGGTGAGTTGGTAGTGCTGAATTAAACAATTCCTTTGAAATAAACTAGTAATAAGATTAATAGTTAAAGGAAAACAATAAACACGAATCAAGTAATTAGATCATGGATATCACATAATAAGTCAAAATTGCATTAGTAGCAGACACCACCAAACCAAAGATTCTTAATGGTGGCATTCTTTTAGTTCTTAACATTTGAAACCACAGAGACGATTTACCCCGAAATCAAAAGAAGATTTGAATGTTTTAATTTGAAATCAAATTGTGTTTTTGATTTTCTAATTCTAATTTAAAAATCCCTAATAATCCATGACTTTGCGCTTAAAAAATGCATAAATCAGTTTGACTTAATGGCACATCAA
Organism: Papaver armeniacum; assembly: GCA_023531295.1. NCBI lineage: Eukaryota > Viridiplantae > Streptophyta > Magnoliopsida > Ranunculales > Papaveraceae > Papaver > Papaver armeniacum. The sequence continues at coordinate 19,455 of JAJJWW010003173.1, read as the reverse complement.
ACTCAATTGGATTTTCTGAGGAAGAGAAACTTATTCAATGGAGAAGCTGAACCTTAAACACGCAGTTATCCATAGAGCTTTTCTAACTATGCGCATACAAAAAAATTACGGTTCCAAGACGATGACAATTCAATATAACAAACAAAAGAAAGCTCCTGGTAAATGTTTTGGAGTACTGAATCTAGACCAAGTTATGCACAAATACTAAAGTAATGAATTTTATGATGGCTGACAGGCATAAAATGTCTCTATATCAAATGACCACTAGTTACCTTCCGTTTTACGAGCATGGGCTGGAGCACGGCATGGAACATGTCCTGGAGCTTGGCTTGTTGTTGCTGCTACATGTCTTTTATCCACCAAAAGCTGCAAGAAGAATAATCAGTGTGAGAATAAAATATGTGAAATAACAATAGTTAGTGCTAGTTCTGTAATGCCCGATGGCAAACTTATGGCCGAGTGAACCCTACCCATGACCCTTCCTCGCTCTAATTGCATAAACACTAAAGACGAAGGCGTTGTTAACATCGGTCTTTGAAACCATTGGAGGTCATGGCATGGGTTTCGAACATATAGCATGCCTGGAGGAGTTAACGGTTCAAATTTTTAGACTATAGAGTGAGCAGTTGTCAACAAAAAATGACTCAAGTTAATGTAATCACAACCAAGGACATCAAACTACATAGTAAGTGTTGAAAACTGATATACTAATTAATAACACTGACCAAGGCATCTAGAAGGAAGTACAAGCTAATTATCTACTAGTTATATAGGTTATTAGTCACGGGGAGGTTAAGATAGTACCCACAAACAAATTGATGAGATAAAAGCAACATATAAGAAAATCAAAATATTAATCGGATTTCCATGCGAAGCAAGCTCCAATTTTCATGTGTCATTAATATGTGTAGTCGTTAGTCACTCAATTTGAAATGATACTTTCGATTTGCCACTTGCCAATTTGGTATAAAGACATTGTAAATATAGAGTTGGACAGTGAAAAGATTGTTACACGCTATAAAGACTACTAACGGGATTTAAGTACAAAACACATAAAGAAATGAACAAATTCTAACCTCAATACCAATACAAAACGGCAATTCAGAGCGTTTTCCTTGTGGATTTGATGGGTTTCTTGCCCCTGCATCAGCATTAGTAGATGGATCTTTATCTTTGCTATCCATGTGAACTGAATAGCCCACACATACATACTTAAAATTGCCCATTCTCCCTTCTTCCTCTTTTAGAAGCTTCCACCTCAGTTGTCCAACAATGTGACTAGATGTAGCCAAAAAATACGAAACTTAAGCAAATATGTAACTTTATAACAAAGAAAGTTAGAATTCCACAATCATGGAAAAAAAGGCTCATTTTTTCAACAAACCCAGTTTTTTAAAAAAGAACCAGAAACATAATCAAACTAAAAATCAAAAATCAAAACTTTATCTTTGTTAGTCTTCATGCAACATGAGATACAAGTGCAAGAATTTCTAAGAATTCAAACAAATAAAAATCACATTTTTTTACAAAATTTTCACAAACCCATGATAAAATTGAAGAATATAACAAAGCTTCTGAATCAGATGACTCATAAAAATGGGTTATGATGATATTAAACATATTTTTTCTAATTATCTATAAGAGATTACAAAACGAAAAAATACCCCCAAAACAAGAAATAAAGGTAAGTTTGGTTACCAACAGTTAGGGTTTCTGGTTCAATCACTCTTATCTGTTAAATGAATCTCCATCGATTGAATTTCGGACATGAAAACGCTATGCAAGCAAACATCGTTGAATCAGAATCACTGCATCACAAACTCATAACCCTCGATTAAACACGCCAAACACTTTCATCTCCAAAAAATAAATTGATAAAATCGAGATGAATAGAAATCAAACCTTTCCATAGTAAGAGATCATTCAAGCAAAACTAATCTAATAAACCAGACTTTATCTCTAACAGAAACCCTAGATCTAAGTTTATCTGTCGATTTCCAAATCTTTCTCGAACAATCTCCATCCTTTACATAAACTTCGAAGCCGATAATCGATTGCTAAAGAAAAATCAGAATCGCGGATGAACAATCTCTCCATCAGTTGCCGCCGCTCTAGGGTTTAGGAGGAGGAGATGAGGAAAGAAGTTTGGGAGGAGGGGAGAAATGAAGAGGATGGAAATGAATGGTCGAGAAGGGAATACCTAAGTAAGGGGAGGAAGTATCCACTAGTTCAACCAATATTGGGTGGAAAAAAATATGGCACACAAGTGAATGGCACACGCGACAATATGTCTGTTACGACCCTAGTGTGACCAAGCGTGTGACTGGCACGCCTTCTTAAAAAATTAGTAACATCTTCAGCCTGTTACGAATTTTTTTAACGGCCATTTGTAACGGGAAATTTGTAACGGCCCATAAGCCGTTACGAGTTGGTGTTACGAATCCGGGAATTTGGTGTAGTGCCTCAAGTGGGTCTGTCAAAAAATTGACAGCCGCTTCTTTCTTCGCTGAAATACCAGCCCTACATAGAACATCATATAAGGTATCTCGCATATGATCATGTCTATATTTGAAACCAGGATCTACCTTGCAATGGACTACATGTTCCATGTATGCGTCTAAGCACCATGTGATGCAAGCAGGGCAACGTGAATCAAAAGGGTATAAAGGAATCATTAACATGTACTTAAGAATGGACCAATACTCCACAGGTGACATCTTCTGCCCAAGACCCTCAATCGGAATAGCAAGAAGAAAGTCTTGAGCATGCGGCGCATGTGCACCCCAAAACAACTTTATACGTAGATAACTCGTAAACCCTATCCATATCTTTAACTACTTTACCAAAAATAGCACTCGTCAGGTTGCTTTGTGCTTTAAGGGGGGCGTTGTCTTTATTGGTAAAGCTTCTAAGATCTTGATCAGGTAGAGTTGCTTGTAATGTCTTCAAATCCATATATAAATTATCATCCATGCCTTCCATTCCACTATCCCTGAGTATGTGATCTTGTAAGCCCCGAGTTTCCAAATTCGGTTTCCATAATTCCTGGAAATGCTCTGTCCAAAATAATGACCGAAAATCTCTTTGGAAAATCTCAACTAGTAAATGCACATTACTAATTTTCGTTTTCCTAAAATAAAATTAAAACCTTAAATAAAAGACTCTTAACTTATTTATGTTTCGATCCTGGGATTTCCTTCTTGTAGCTATTAAGGAATAACTTTGAACAATTAAAGATAAACATTACTGCACGTGTTCAAAGTATGCAGACATCCTTACTTTTTTTTCATACTTACAACCTTGAAACCGATTTTCCACACTTCCAAACAAGTTCAGAATTGGTTCATCTGACTTTCAAGAACTATGCGATTGATCAAGAAACACTCAATCACAAATCATGGGTTTAACGGTTCTACCAAAATAAGTTTCGGTTCTACCTCCATGTGAGTATTGTGCATAGTCACACTAGCTTTCCAAAATTCGGTTGACTAGCTACTAGGATCGGTTCCCCACATATATATGGTATCTAACTTATATGTGTTGCACATGTCCATAGGATCGGTTCCCCTTTGCCTAAAAACGTGTTGCACATGTCCATAGGGTCAGTTCCCGTTTTTGCTACATACTTGTAGCACCTCATACAAGGATCGATTCCCCTTTGTGATATGTTGCACCTCTTCATAGGATCGGTTCCCCTTTACCCAGATTCGGTCCTACACAATCACAAACTCGATCATACCATCTCAGGTGATTACTTAAGATCGGTTTCACTAATAAAAGTCATACCAATACATAAGTCAGGCCTTTGTGAATAGTTTTACCAAGAACACAAACAAGTCGTGAGCGGTTATACTAAATCACACATATTGTATGTTCACAAGATATGCAATGAATAACAATCCAAATAACGCCTGGCGATTTACTTTTCGATTCATAAACAAGTTTATGAACTTACTTCCTTAAAACACATGTAGAACATTGTTTCCTAGGATGAAATCCTCACCTCATACCCATACATAATCACAATAGCATTTAAACGATTATGTCGATGTCTTATCTACAAAGTTTAATGGTTAAGCAATAAACTTCATATTGTATTCCTTAATACTATGTCTATCTAGAGTGTTCATGCTTAGCAGTTTCGTTTTCAATATGCACGACTTGAAAGATACGTTAGGGAATGAAACAGTTCAAGTCAAATATCACTAACCTCAAGTGGAAGGATGATGTTTTCGTTGTAGATTCTTACTTCTTCACTTCTTCAAGTCTTAGCAATACTTGTAATATCTCATATCCTAATACTTTCAAGCTAACCTATACGAAGTTGACTCTAGTACATAATCAAGCGACTCTTAAAATGAGTTTTGATTCACTAAAATATGACAACCAAACTTGAAATACCAACGCTTGGTGGGTTCAACCGAGCAATGCTCTAACAAAAATATTATATTTTCGAAAGTATGAAAATTATAAAAAGATCAGTCTCCTTCTTTGGTCATTCCTTGTCCGAACCATGAGTCTGGATCCAACATCTTCTCCTGGTAAGATGCTAGATCAGAAAGATCAACTTAAGATTAAGTCTGTATCTTCTCTTGATATTAAGAGTAAAATCAAAGAGAGAGATTGGCTTAGCAAAAAGAAAAGAGAGAATATGCTGAAGAAAGTTCAGTGTATTGAAGCATTGACACACTTCTGTTTTCAATCAAAGACAGAATTACATGCTCTTGCAGAATCATACGAAAATTTCTCAGCTGCAAGAGATTCTGGTCAAGCAACAAGGTTATCTACTTGAAGAAATTCACAAGCTGAAGACTGAAAGTAATAATCTGTCTTCCTTTAGCACTGATATGAAGGATTGAGTTGCAAAGAAAATAGACATCAGTTTTGATAATTGTGTAAGGTCTGTTATGAATAAAACTATTATTTATGAATAAAATTATTAGTTTATAATTTTTCTTGTGTTAGTTTTCGTTTACATAGCCTGTGCTTGAATGCTTTATACTATTGCTATGTATGTTTATGGGATGTTTGATTTCGGTTTTCACAACCTTATTATTCGATCTCATATTTTGTGAACCCTTATGGTTTGGGTGACTTTTTAGTTTAGCGGGATTGAGTTCTAGCCCATGTTGGTAGGCTTTATCAAAGGATCATGAGGGGTTCTGAATGAAACAATATGTGAAAAAGTCACAATATGTTGAATCGTCTAGTTTAGCATAAAAGCATATGTGTTTCGGGGTTTTTAACTTTTTTTTTGCATAAGTTAAAACCGGTTTTCAACCTTTCTATGGTAAAGGTTGGTTGTTGTTATTCTTTTGTCTTGCAAGTGGATGACAACATAGTGATATTTTGGTATCAATTCTCCCTGGGAAGATGCAAACATTAATGGAGAAGGGGATGCGGAATTTGAGGTAATGACTTTGTTAGTTAATCGTTTTCCTGTTTAAGAAAAGCCTGATTTTATTGCATATTTTTATTGCTTTTACTTAACAAAATTTCGGTGCAACGGATGTTTATTCCATTATTTGTGTATGGATGTGTGTTTGATTCAATTGTTTCCGGTTAAGAAAAACTATTTTTATCTTGTTTTATTGTTTGGTATCAATTGTTTAGGCTTACCAAATTTCGGTGCAATTGCGGTACTTTAATGTCTATGTTGTTTCAATTGCTTCCGGTGGAGGTAAATAATTATGCAAGTTTATTTATTTGGTTTGTATGAATTGTTTATGGCTTAACAAAAGAAAAGTTTTCTGGATGAATTGTTTAGTCCAATTCGATTCCGGATAAGAGAAACTAAGTTAATTCTGATCTTAGTTAGACTTATCAAAGTGGAGGTTTCGGTTATTCAAGTCTAATCGAATGCCTTAACAAGAAATGCTAGTTAACTAACCTAGTACTTGTCTTATTTAAAAGTGAAAGGTCTAAGTTATTGATGAGAATAACTAGAGCTTGATGACAAAAATAGAGTTAATTCTGATCTTTATTTTGGTCTTATCGAACAAGCGATTGTATATGTGCAATCGGTTTAGCAAAGGAACTACGGTGCTTAGTCGATTTTTGGTTTGATAAACTATTAGGAAAAATTGCTTCGGGCAATTGTTTCCTTGGTAACATATCAAAAAAAAAAATTACTTTGTAGTTTCGATTTTGATATTGGTTATCAAAAATGGTGTGTGGAACCCTCGTGCTTAACTCTTATAGGTTTTGCAAGTCTTTTGAGATTTGTAAGATCCTTTCGGTTTGTCCTTTATTTGCTCGTACATGTTAGAGCATAGCTCGGTTGAACCCACCAAGAGTTGGTATGTCAAGTTTGGTTGTCATATTTTAGTGACCCAAAACTCATTTTAAGAGTCGCTTGATTATGTACTAGAGTCAACTTTGTATAAGTTAGCTTGAAAGTATTAGGATACGAGACATTACAAGTATTGCGAAGACTTGAAGAAGTGAAGAAGTAAGGATCTATAACAACAACATCATCCTTCCACTTGAGGTTAATGATATTTGACTTGAACTGTTTCATTCCCTAACATATCTTTCAAGTCGTGGATATTGAAAACAAAACTGCGAAGCATGAATGACACTCTAGTTAGACATAGTATTAGGGAATACAATACGAGGTTTATTGCTTAACCATTAAACTTTGTAGATAAGACATCGACATAATCGTTTGAATGCTATTGTGATTATGTATGGGTATAAGGTGAATATTTCATCCTAGGAAACAATGTTTTACATTTATTTTAAGGAAGTAAATTCATGAACTTGTTTTGTGAATCGAAAGAGAAATCGTCAGGCATTATTGGTATTGTTATTCATTGCATATCTTTTGAACAACCAATATGTGTAATTAGTATAACCGCTCATGACTTGTTTATTTTCTTGGTAAAACTATTCACAAAGGCCTGACTTTTGTATTGGTATGACTTTTATTAGTGAAACCGATCTTAAGTAATCACCTGAGATGGTATGATCGATTTTGTGATTTTGTGTATGACCGACTCTGGGTAAAGGGGAACCGATCCTAGTAAGAGGTGCAACACATCACAAAGGGTAATCGATCCTTGTATGAGGTGCAGCAAGTTTATAGCAGAAAGGGGAACCGATATTATGGACATGTGCAACACGTTTTTAGGCAAAGGGGAACCGATCCTATGGACATGTGCAATAAGTACAAGTTAAATATGTTAGAGCATAGCTCAGTTGAACCCACCAAGCGTTGGTATGTCAAGTTTGGTTGTCATATTTTAGAGAATCAAAACTCATTTCAAGAGTTGATTGATTATGTACTAGAGTGAACTTCGTATAGGTTAGCTTGAAAGTATTAGGATATGAGACATTACAAGTATTGCGAAGACTTGAAGAAGCGAGAAGCTACAACGACAACATCATCCTTCCACTTGAGGTTAGTGATATTTGACTTGAATTGTTTCATTCCCTAATATCTTTCAAGTCGTGCATATTGAAAATAAAACTGCGAAGCATGAACACTCTAGATAGACATAGTATTAAGGAATACAATATGAAGTTTATTGCTTAACCATTAAACTTTGTAGATAAGACATCGACATAATCGTTTAAATGTGCTAGAGCATTGCTTGGTTGAACCCACCAAGCGTTGTATGTCAAGTTTGGTTGTCATATTTTAGTGAATCAAAACTCATGTTAAGAGTCGCTTGATTATGTACATATATTGCTGCAGTAGAAGATACTCTAATGAATAAGGAAGTATCATTCTTGGAGGATTGAAATCCACAGTGAAGTAAAAACTAGCTAAGTCTTGCAAACCAAGATCTGGGAGCTTGTTTTAAACCATATAAGGACTTCTGCACCTTACAGACATGATTTGGAAAAAGTTTATCTGTGTAACCTGGAGGTTGAAGCATGAAGACATCTTCTGTCAGATTGCCATGTAAAAAGGCATTTTTCACATCCAATTGTCTGATTCTCCAACCCTTGTAAAGAGAGACAGAAACAATCATTCTAACAAAGGTAAGCTTTACAACAAGGCTGAACGTATCTTGATAGTCCACACCCTCAATTTGATTGAATCCTTTGGCAACTAGTCTTGCCTTATATCTGATGGTGGATTTTCATTTAAGGTTAAATTTGTAAGTAACCGAGAAAAATCATGCGGCGACATCTTGTAAAAGATAAAGCCGTTTGTAAGTGATGGATACTCCTCACTTAATTCACCAAGAATGGAGCATGTAGCAACAATCCCATTACGTGAATACATGAAATTCCTCGAGGTTGGAGCATGCGGCAACAATCCCTTCTGTGAATTTCATATCGGCCTTGTATTTCTGTACTCATTATCGGTGTGGCATGACGGTAGTGTTACTCTTACGAGTAACACGAACCTCAAGCACTATAATGAATCCATGTACGAAATACCCGTGCAGGCTGATTCTCGGTGTGTTATACTAGCAGAGACCTCTCGGTGTGTTATACTAGCCCGATTGAGCCCCTCTCGGTGTGTTATACTAGCCCGATTGAGCATCCGGACTTGACTATATCGGTCTCGGGATATGATCGATCGCGATCATCCAACTCCACAAGCATGATTGGATGACCACGGATCAATTCCATCACCCCCAACCCCCAGCGGTATGGAATACACACGGCCTTAGCACGCCAAATACGATCGATCGCAGTCATCCAACTCCACAAGCATGATTGGATGGCCACGGATCAATTCCATCACCCCACACGGCGGTATGGAATACTCCACAAGCATGATTGGATGACCACGGATCCCATCACCCCCACATGGAATACGACCATTGACCATTGCTTTGCTTGCCAAGAAACCGTCCATACCAAGCATTATGGACGGAAAACCTAAATTAGGGTTTGCGGCATATTACATGTGCTTGCAAAACGGTCTCAACCATCCATCTTCGCAGGTATAGATGGAGGGTGTAGATGTAGACTCAAAGGGCCGGAGCATGTCGACACAATCACCATGTGACCGCCTACACACTTGGCCAATCGGTCAAAGCCAACCGTGGCTGGTTACAACAAAACCGTCCGCCCAAAAGAGCATGGCCGCGCGGCTTTGAAAGCCAAAATTAGGGTTTCAAGTCATCACGCGCGTCCATCTTCTCCGGTGCGAATGGAGGGTCACGATTGGATCAACTAAGGCCGGTCATACCAGCATGACCACCGTGGGCCCATCTACCTCCTCTTGCGGTCGGCCAAGGCACATCATTCCCGGCCAACCCAAAACGCACGCCCAAACTCGTGCGGTTACACTCCCAAATCCTAAACTGATCTCGACCGCTCAACTTCACCGATGATTTGAATGGCTTAGATCACGTTTTCATGGGATAATCGGTATAGGTGTGAACACCAACCTACCACCTACACGGTAGTGTGATCGACCAAAACCAACCAATGTTGGTCGCTTGAAACGCGTGCCCAAACTAGGGAAATCACGCCGGTTTCCAACTCCTTTGCGGCAAGGGATTTGCCGCAAACCGATCTCGACCACTCCTCTTTCTGGGTCAAATTGAGTGGCCCGGATCGCGCTTTCATGAGGAACGGAATACAGGCGCCTACACCATCATGCCGTCAACACGCATGTATGGTCGGTCTTCTCAAAATCCTCCCCATGCTTGGTTTCGACCAAGGTGAAGAGTGATGCTTGCACACCTCTTTAAAAACCTAATTTCATCAACGGTCGCGAGATGAGTGTCTCAAACATCATCTCATCCGTCCGACCTCACCGACTTGGTTATACAACCACAGTCGGGAGTTATTTGGTTAGTGAGCAGTCATTACACATCACTTTACCACACCGTAATCGATACACATAAAATACACACGATCTTGCACAAGTATCGACTTTACGAATAACGCGGTTATTCAATTCAGCATTACATGCTATCTTTCGTGGACCCACGATCCACATTCCAGACATCAATCATGTCACAAAGCGGGGGATACTTACTGGGGTATTGGTGCGGCGGTTTACGGCGTGCGGCGTGCAACGCGCCATCACAAGAACGTGTTAGGGAGTCATGGACGGTTAGAGATGAAGCTGGAGAAGTGGGCAAGGCTGGTCGTGCGTTACCAACACACAACTCCACTACTCCATCATTCCACTACCTCCACTTCCCACGAGAAACGTGAATGAGGCTCAATGACTTGTATAAATAGGTTCTCCGCCCTATTTTCAAACAAGCAAGGCAAGGAAAAACAAGACGAGAAAATCGACATCGAGCCTCCTTACATTAGCCGTAAGCTTTGCTCACTTTTCTGTCACAAGTCATAAGCAAGCCAACATCTTCACAATCTCAACACCTTCTTCGCTTCCCTCCCTAAGATCAACCCCATCTCCTTCACTTTGTGGCCAGAAACAAGTCTGGAACGGCCATTTCTTGGTTTAGGCCGGACTTGCCTGAGTTGATCTCTCGAATCTACAAGCACTCACCGCGCGAGTGCATTTGTTGTAGGTTTAAATTCATTCCTCATCACACCCCAAATTACCAAATTCGGCGGGAGTAATTTTCACCCATCAACAATTGGCGACCACGGTGGGAGATTAATCTCTCGGTTGTGAAATCAATTTCTTCAATACCCAATCTGTTTGGCTAAGTTCCGAGATGGTTGGTCTTAGGACTTCCTCAACAAATTCAAATCCCGGTCGAAGTTCCTCCAACGAAGATGCCCCTCTTCCCAATGGCGTATCTGCTTTGGCGCAACGGGAGGAATCCCAACTATGAGCGAGTTGGCCGGATACTTGAGACTCGGGCGAGGAACATGGAGCTGATCAAAGAAGCGGTAAACGGCATACTTGACCTCCTCATCAAGATGACGTCGGAAATAAGCGTGCCAGAGACCTTTACACCGGGGGACTAGTCCCCCTCGGATCAACGGTTTTACTACGAACCGAGAGGCCGGTAGAGCGGAAGGCTGTGTCTCTAGTGGAAGACTTGTGTGAACTCTTGCACCTCTCCAAGATCAACGGGCGAGACGTTTGCTGCGGTCAATAAAATAGCTACGGACGCATACCTTGCTCCTTCTCGTCCGGGGGTCTCGATTGCCGGCGGAAACATCTATAAATAATGTTACATTCACGGAAGATGACATGATGGCGGAGGAAGGTCTGGCAAGGCCCTACATGTTACCGCACACATCAAGGGTTCGAGTTCGGAGGGCCCTCGTCGACACGGGAGCATCTTGAACGTGATTACTCTCAAGACTCTCGGGACAGCCAAGGTCGGCCCATGCAAGATTGTACGACAGCCCACCACGATGACGGACTTGAAGGGAATCAAACCGGCACATACGGGTATGTCAATTTAAATTTATCGGTAGGACACATTCGATCACGAGCAAAGTTTGAAGTCATAGAAAAGGAGCCGGGACTACCACATGATACTAGGGAGGCCGTGGCTTCACCACAACAAGGTCATTCCTTCAACGTATCACCGGTGCACGAAGGCCGTGCTAAATGAGGAGGTCGTCCGTATTCCCGCATCATTGTCTCCGTACGCGCCAATATGTGGAGTGGAGCTATTCGAGTCAAAAGATGCTCCGCGAGGGAAAGTCCGACAAAATCATGTGCACTCCGCTACCCACGTGGGCTTCAATCCGGGAGGAGGACCGACTTACATCGGCTGGGGCCAAACACCACGACATACTCTCTCCGACGAGCGTCCATCTCCAACCGGTGAAACTTCGACCCATCCTCACGCCAAAGGGAGCGCTCTTTCGAGGCAAGCCGTGATCGAAAGGGAAGACAATATCGGCGCGGCTGTTAGCAATTAGCGGGAGAGACCATCCGGTCTCTCCGCCCAATTGGATCTTTGCAAGGACGACGGAACACGAGAGGAGGTATTGGACGCCCGCGGCAGGCTACAAGACGGAACCAATTCCACGGCGACGAGCTCGAGATTGTTAACATCGGGACTGATGAATCTCCCGGGCCGGTCTCTATCGGTTCGACTCTATCCACGAGACGAACGTACAAGCACAGTTCAACTACTCAAGGAATACCAAGATGTATTCGCTGGACATACGAAGAAATGCCGATGCGGATGAAAAGTTGGTCACCCATCACTTACACGTCATGCACGGATCCAAGCCAATCAAGCAACCTCAGAGGCAATTCGGACATGAGGTAGAAGAACAAATCAAGAATGAGATTCGGAAGGCTGCTAGGCTGCTTGGCTTCATCGAACCCATTCATCATCCGACACAGGTTAGCCAATGTGGTCCGGTTAAAAAGAAAAGCGGACGGATTCGATCTTTGCGTGGATTTCGAGACTTGAACAAGTCTTTGCCCCAAGGACGACTTTCCCTGCCTAACATCGACATGTTAGTAGACGCCACTAGCGGGCACGGCATGTTTTCCTTTATGGATGGCTACGGCGGCTACAATCAAATAAGGATGTATGAGCATGACGCAAGTAAAACTGACTTTCAGAACCCCTCTTGGCAATTTCTACTATCTTTGTTATGCCATTCGGTTTAAAGAATGCCGGCGCAACATACCAACGTGCTATGACGGCAATCTTCCACGACATGATGCATAAACAAGTAGAAGACTATGTGGATGATATTGTGGTCAAGTCAAAGGCTCGGTGACCACACCAACGTCTTACGGCAAGTATTTGAGAGGTGTCGGGAATACAAGTTAAAAATGAATCCTTTAAAATGTGCTTTCGGTGTCTCCTCAGGTAAATTTACGGGATTCCAAGTGACCATGAAGGAATAAAAGTAGACCCGTCAAGACTCGGGCTATCCTCACAATGCCGCCTCCCAGGTAGCGTGAAAGAGCTCCAAAGTTTCATGGGCAAGGTAAACTACATTCGACGTTTCATACCTGGTTTAGCCCAACTTACCGCCTCATTCACCCCCTTCTTTGAAGAAAGGAGCCGACTTTGTTTGGACCGCAACTCAACGAGGAAGCTTTCGGAAAGTCCAACGAATACTATCATCTCCAACCGTCATGAAATCTCTGTACAAGGAAACCATTGGTCCTCTACACCGCCTTCGGTGACACCGCCGTAGGGGCCTTACTCGCTCGGGGAAGGCGACGAGGGAATCGAACGTCCCATATACTATTTCAGTAGAATATTGAGAGATCTTTGAACTCCGATATCCCGAGGCGGAAAAAGCGTGCTTAGCTTTAATCCATTCCATTCGAAGTTTAGGCATTACACTGCTATCCAACGGGGTAATACTCGTGTCTAAATCCGATCCTGCAAAGTTTTTGCTTTCAAAGCCGGTCTGACGGGGAGGACGGGAAAATGGCTTCTCCAAATGTCGAACTAGACATAACATGCGCATCGCCTAGAGCTATCAAGGGTCAAGCGATTGCGGACTTGCGGCGGCATTTCCGGAGAAGGTACTACGGGGACCGCATGAAGAACTCCCTGGAGAATTCCCGAGACGTCTCCATTACGGAAGAAGAGGTGTGGCTTTTGTATTTTGAATGACTCATACCCTAGCAGCGATGTCTGGGAGGAGCGGGCGTAGTGTTGGTCTCTCCAACCGGAGAAGTATTTTCACATTCCTTCAAGTTAGACTTGAATGCACCAACAACTCTGCGAGAATATGAAGCTTTCCTCATAGGGCTTTCAATAGCTAAACAAACGGGGAGTCACACGTCGGAGATAAGAGGTGACTCCAAGTTCTTGGTGAATCAAATGAGCGGAGTATATGCATTAAAAGAAGTAACACTAGCCCCGTCCGATCGGAAGCACGAGGCTACTAAACTACTTTGCCGATGCAACCATAACCCACGTCGGTCGCGGCAACAACAAACACGCCGATTGTCTAGCAACATTGGCTTCCAAGCGAAGTTCGAGGGGGCGGAAGAAACTCTGACAGTGAAAAGGAGAACCATAGAATCGACATGGCTACCGCAACACAAAGACACTAAGGCCGACGATTGGCGAACTCCGATCATTCAAGAGCTCAACAGCTCACTTTCCCAAGGAAAGGTCGGTCTCAAAACCCTGCAAAACTTCTTCATGCTTCATGGTATCTTTGTATCATCGGAATCAGACGGCTCCACTGTCAAGATGTCTAGGGGGTGACGAAGCGCAAGCTGCCCAGTGGATCGTATTCACAATGAAATTTGCGGGCAATCATTGGTGGTAACACTTTCTGGCGACTTCAACGCTGGGTTATGCGGCCGAGAAATGGAGGCTCAATCCAGACCGCTTGAAAATCTGCTCGAATTGCCGGACACCACCACACCAATTGGAGATTTTTAATGTGAACATTACCGGGGACTGGAGAGAGCCCTACATTAGTTATCTACGTGATGGGATAATTCTGCCGGTCAAAAGGACGCTATTAAGATGAAGCGAGAGAGCCAAGCGGTTCATATTCCACGAAGGGATCTTATACGCAAGAGCTTCGGAGGTGATATGCTACGGTGCACTGGCTGGAGGAGAAATCCCAGACATCTTTGAAACGAGACACACGAAGGAGAACATCAAGGGAAGAGGAAACTGTTTCTCCAAATACACGAGAAATACTATTGGCCGACCATGGAGGATGATGCAGCCGTTTTCGTTCAAAGCTGTCACACATGCCAAATTCATGGGAACCTTGTTCATGCGCCTTCTACCCCTCTGCATTCTATAAGCAGCCCATGGCCATTCTACTGCTGGGGGGTGGACATTATCGGGAAGATTAATCCACCGTCATCGAAGCAGCATGAGTATATCATAACCGCAACGGAATACTTCACCAAATGGGTAGAGGCCATTCCCCTACGAGGGACTACAGGAGCAACAATTGCGGCTTTCATTAAAGAATACATCATTTGTCGTTTTGGCGTGCCCAAGCATATCATCAACGATAATGGCACTCCCTTCGCCAACAAGCGGTACGGGAGTTCTTGGAGGAGTACGGCATTAAACGGGTCTTCTCCACCGTCTACTATCCTCGAGGAAGGCAAGGCGAGTACCAACAAGACATTGATCAGGATCATCGGTCGAAACGAGTACACGACAATCCCGGGGAATGGCATGATCGATTACCAATGGCACTATGGGCATACCGTACATCACCCGAAGCTCCATTGGGGTCTCGCCGTACTCACTCGTCTACGGAGCGGACGCCATTCTCCCGGCGAGAGATCGAGAATCCCATCGGCCCGGGATTGCGGCGGCAGCCGGGATCCCTTTGAGCAGGCTGAAATCTCGACTCTAGAATCGCGAGTTAGACACTCGGATTTCGAAGGAATAAAGCGGAAGAACGCGCTCAGGTGTACAGGAATCGAATTTCCAGGGCATACAGCAAAATTGTGAAACCACGCGTTTTCAAGGTGGGAGATTTGGTTTTGAAAACAGCCAAACACATCCAACAAGACATGTACGCACCAAAATTCTCACCGAAATGGGAAGGTCCCTACGCGGTCACCAAGGCTTACGATGCACCGGCTACTACAAGATCATTAAGGTAGACGAGGCAAGTTTGAAAGCGATCATCAATGGAAAGTGGCTCAAGGCATATTACACACGACCACTATCTGCTTTGTGTCAACAATACGAGGCATTTATTTTCATTACATGTTTGAATCATCAACTATATTCGAGAGATGTGTCAATGAAAAAACTGTTTCACCAATCAAAACCCAATGCAATTTATTCCACAAAGATGTTCAAAACTCTTGACATAAACGTCATTAACAATAAGGGAGTACAGCTTAGAAGAGGCCATCTAGAAGATTATAATTCCTTGAGAGCATCATCTGCGGTCTAGCGATATCTCTCCGTTCTTTTCTTCAAGTCTGCCTGACTTGCTCCACCTTCTCGATTCTGCGGCCCGAGCTTTCTCCTCTTCCAAGATAGCTTTCGTAGCGGGGGACAACATTTGCGAGGATACCAACTCGATCAACCTTGATGACATCAAGACGTTGCATAACCAGCCCACGTTGAACTTCATGGATTCACGGGTAGATACCATATTCTCCCACTTTTCGAGATTTGATTCGACAACGTTGCGGATAGAAATACTCTCCATCTCCGCAATCATGGGAAGAAGGCGGTTTACCGCGGTAACCAAGGCGGAGGAGCAATGTCGGACCACATTCTGGTTGCGATATGACCGTACTTCCTCCACAACTTGGTGTACAAACCCACAAACTCCTTAGCACCAAGAATCCACCGACATCACGATAGGCTGGAGGATAAGCATTTCATGCGAACATCGAATGAAAGACCTGCATTCGGATATTCATAAGATGAGACACCCGAGTTCGGCGTCTTCGAGGTTCGCGGGGTAGGCATGTACGAGTTTGAAGAAAGAGGAATGGTTAAGTCATCGTCGTCAATGACCGTCACACATGTTCCGGTAGGATATCTGCAAAGAATGAAGGGATTATTCACGACCGTTATGAAGAACAAACAATGTTTCAAGAAAGAAAGAAGAGACAAACCGGTATGATCTTCTTGACTCGAAGAACACGAACAGGGGGACCGATCATGAAGCTCGAGGCGCGGGTCGTACACGTTTAACGGGAGATCTGGATGGTATGAGGAAGATGATCCTTTGTTGCTAGACATGATGGGAAATAGAGTTTTTGCAAGGAAGCTCTCTTTGTAAAAACGGATCAAAAAATCTCTTCACTGCATAAATACCGAGGAAACCCTAAGGCGATTACGGCGCCGATATATGAGGATTCAACGCCGACTAAGTCGGGATTTCTAGACACAACAATTCAACCGGCAATGTGCAAGCACCCACGCCCTAAATCCGGTAGAAGAGGAATCCTATCCCCAGACTCAAACATCGAAGGAGCGGCCGAACTCATACATATACGAGAGGAACCAAAGCGACTCACGGATCAAGTCTGCTTCCTTCGCATCCTTAATCAAGACCAACCGGTTCCGAGGAAACGCGACAATGTGAAGCTATCCAGGTAAATATGTATTCACTCTAGCTTGGTCATTTTGTATGTCACCATCTCATGCCTACCACACAATAATGTAACCATTATGTGCTAGGCGAGGGACTTAATGTTGATGGTGGATTTTCATTTAAGGTTAAATTTGTAAGTAACCAGAAAAATCATGCGCTGACATCTTGTAAAAGATAAAGCCGTTTGTAAGTGATGGATACTCCTCACTTAATTCACCAAGAATGGAGCATGTAGCAACAATCCCATTACGTGAATACATGAAATTCCTCGGTTGGAGCATGTAGCAACAATCCCTTCTGTGAATTTCATATCGGCCTTGTATTTCTGTACTCATTATCGGTGTGGCATGACGGTAGTGTTACTCTTACGAGTAACACGAACCTCAAGCACTATAATGAATCCATGTACGAAATACCCGTCTGGTGATTCTCGGTGTGTTATACTAGCCCGAGACCTCTCGGTGTGTTATACTAGCCCGATTGAGCCCCTCTCGGTGTGTTATACTAGCCCGATTGAGCATCCGGACTTGACTATATCGGTCTCGGATATGATCGATCGCGATCATCCAACTCCACAAGCATGATTGGATGACCACAATTCCATCACCCCCAACGGTATGGAATACACACGGCCTTCCATCGATCCATCCAACTCCGCAAGCATGATTGGATGGCCACGAGATCAATTCCATCACCCCCTATGGAATACACACGGCCTTAGCACGCCAAATATGATACGATCGCGATCATCCAACTCCACAAGCATGATTGGATGGCCACGGATCAATTCCATCACCCCCAGCGGTATGGAATACACACGGCCGACCCACATGGTCGACCATTGGCCTTTGCTTGCCAAGAAACCGTCCATACCAAGCATTATGGACGGAAAACCTAAATTAGGGTTTGCGGCATATTACATGTGTCGCAAAGCGGTCTCAACCATCCATCTTCGCGGTATAGATGGAGGGTGTAGATGTAGACTCAAAGGGCCGGAGCATGTCGACACAATCACCATGTGACCGCCTACACACTTGGCCAATCGGTCAAAGCCAGCCGTGGTTGGTTACAACAAAACCGTCCGCCCAAAAGAGCATGGCGCGCGGCTTTGAATGCCAAAATTAGGGTTTCAAGTCATCACGCGCGTCCATCTTCTCCGGTACGAATGGAGGGTCACGAGATTGGATTAACTAAGGCCGGTCATACCGGCATGACCACCGTGGGCCCATCTACCTCCTCTTGCGGTCGGCCAAGGCACATCATTCCCGGCCAACCCAAAACGCACGCCCAAACTCGTGCGGTTACACTCCCAAATCCTAAAGCCCATCTCGACCGCTCAACTTCACGGATGATTTGAATGGCTTAGATCACGTTTTCATGGGATGTCGGTATAGGTGTGAACACCAACCTACCACCTACACGGTAGTGTGATCGACCAAAACCAACCAATGTTGGTCGCTTGAAACAGCGTGCCCAAACTAGGGAAATCACGCCGGGTTTCCAACTCCTTTGCGGCAAGGGATTTACGCCGCAAACCGATCTCGACCACTCCTCTTTCTGGGTCAAATTGAGTGGCCCGGATCGCGCTTTCATGAGGAACGGAATACGGGCGCCTACACCATCATGCCGTCAACACGCATGTATGGTCGGTCTTCTCAAAAATCCTCCCCATGCTTGGTTTCGACCAAGCTGAAGAGTGATGCTTGCACACCTCTTTAAAAACCCTAATTTCATCAACGGTCGCGAGATGAGTGTCTCAAACATCATCTCATCCGTCCGACCTCACCCGACTTGGTTATACAACCACAGTCGGGGAGTTATTTGGTTAGTGAGCGTCATTACACATCACTTTACCACACCGTAATGCGATACACATAAAATACACACGATCTTGCACAAGTATCGACTTTACGAATAACGCGATTATTCAATTCAACATTACATGCTATCTTTCGTGGACCCACGATCCACATTCCGAGACATCAATCATGTCACAAGGCGGGGGATACTTCTTGGGTATTGGTGCGCGGTTTACGGCGTGCGGCGTGCAACGCGCCATCACAAACGTGTTAGGGAGTCATGGACGGTTAGAGATGAAGCTGGAGAAGTGGGCAAGGCGGGTCGTGCGTTGCCGACACACAACTCCACTACTCCATCATTCCACTACCTCCACTTCCCACGAGAAACGTGAATGAGGCTCAATGACTTGTATAAATAGGTTCTCAGCCCTATTTTCAAACAACGACAAGGAAAACAAGACGAGAAAATCGACATCCGAGCCTCCTTACATTAGCAGTAAGCCACTCACTTTTACTGTCACAAGTCATAAGCAAGCCAACATCTTCACAATCTCAACACCTTCTTCGCTTCCCTCCCTAAGATCAACCCCATCTCCTTCACTTTGTGGCCAAAAACAAGTGCAGGAACGGCCATTTCTTGGTTTAGGCCGGACTTGCACAGTTGATCTCTCGAATCTACAAGCACTCACCGCGCGGTGCATTTGTTGTAGGTTTAAATTCATTCCTCATCACACCCCAAATTACCAAATTCGGCGGGAGTAATTTTCAC
>JAJJWW010003172.1:0-44341 GCA_023531295.1 Papaver armeniacum | reverse complement strand
TTAGTAGTTCTTCGTATTCAATTGATGAACGCCGTGAAGTCTAATGCTCAACTACAAAATCTATCCTAGTCCGAGACATCACTATAAGTAGACTAGTAATCAAGACTTATAGTTTTGATCACTAACATTGACAAACAAGCTTGAGATAGCAACGCTTGCGAGTTCGACCGAGTTGTGCTCTAACAATCTCCCCCTTTGTAAATTTTAGTGAAAAAACTATCAATACATATGGATTACAAAATAAATATTCTTGAGAATCTTCTCTTCTGATATAAGATTCACTCAAACTAGATCGAAGTTTCGACAGGGATCTTTAGACTGTTGTTAGTGCTAAAGACGATCTTGTGATAATCTATTGTTAACAGACTCCGTTTTGTGTGTAATTGATCACAAGAGATTCAAGTTGTTGTGTGCAGGTGTTTATTGAAGATCTAAGAAGATTTGAAGACAAAGAAGATATTGAATATTTCTGATTTGGGGTTCATAATCTTTGGTGTGCACAATACTTGTTTCGGTAAAATAGGATCCAACTATAATTAGTTTATCCTTGTGGTAGATTGGATTGATTAGTTGTGTAGATCGACATCAATACAATTCTTTGTGATTTTAAAGTATTTATTGCAAAATCTTAACGATTACTTTGGTAATTGAGAATAAGATAGATCTAAGAACCTGACGAAGGAGTTTATGTTAAGATAAACAGAAGATCCTTTGTCTAACTCACATCACTTGGTTGAAGAGAGTTGATACCAAACAGATTTGTTGTTCCTTTACTATTTGGAATACGAACCAAAGGAATTGTTCCAATTACGTGACTTATTCATAAGTTGGAGGCGTGGGAATACAGACGGAACTAGGTGAACTATAGGTTTAGTTGCTTGGTCTCAACTATACGAAGTTAGGTTTAATTTTGTGTAGCGGCTTAATCCTGAGAGTATTCAATTCTGGACAAGGTCCCGGGGTTTTTATGCATTTGCGGTTTCCTCGTTAAGAAAATCTTGCTGTGTCATTTACTTTATATTTCCGCATTATAATTGTTTTATTATAATAATTAAAATAAATTACACAAATATTAATTCCTATTTACTTGATAAGCAATCCTATAGTGTTTGGTTAAGTCCGAACCTTTGTATAAAGTAAACATACTTCGTTATTGTATTGTCTCGATCTCGTATCCATAGACGATCACACGAAGTGTGAACCGATTAGTTGTATTGTCTCGACTCAGTCCATAGACAATCACTTTCGGAGAAAGGACTTATAGGTAGGAAAAGTTTTAGCTTGAGGTATGCTTGGGTACCCTCGCCTTTTCACAATTCGTGAACATTATAACCAAGGTTTGCAAAGAATGCATTCCCTAATATATAAATGTATTAGTTCATGAACAAACCGATTTTAGAACTTTAACCACTCAAGTATGCACACGGGTACGCATACCTAAGTTGCCTGTCTGAATTTTGGTTCGCCAGTATGCGAACGCGTACGCATACCTTAGTACACTTCCAAAACCCAGCAGAAATTCCCGGACCTATACCTTACGCAAGTACGCGTACCGATATGTGTACTTGGTACCCAGAATTCCACAACTACAAGTACACATACGGGTATGCATACTATAGTTCCGGTCATGGATCACATAATGCAACAATGCACATTATGTTCATAATCCAATGATGGTTAAGTATTCTAAACTCTATTTCAATCATTGAAACTTTCGTAGAGGATGACAATAGCCGTTTTCACGCACTATTAGCATCAAAGCAATTTTCAAGATATTGAAATAATCATAACGAAACATTCCAAGTCTACACCAAATGATTGTATCACACAAACCATGCAAGATGTTACTCGGCGATCTTCACATGATCATCTTTTGAATTTCTCCAAGAATATAAGATGAACTTGGTTGAAGCGAAAGCTTACCAACACATATTTCGAGAAATATGTAAGCGAATTAAACTCAGCTCGAAATCTTAAATAAGCATAATCGAATACTATATAGTGATATGACTTTTATCTCAATATAGGAGATAGACTAGATATTGACTTTCCAAGTGATAGATGAGTTTTAGTCTCCACATACCTTTTGTTGATGAAGTTCCACAAGTTCTCCTTAGTAGTTCTTCGTCTTCAATTGATGAACGCTGTGAAGTCTAATGCTCAACTACACAATCTATCATAGTCCGAGACATCACTATAAGTAGACTGGAAATCAAGACTTGTAGTTTTGATCACTAACATTGACAAACAAGATTGAGATAGCAACGCTTGCGAGTTCGACCGAGCAGTACTCTAACAGTATGCTTCTGAAGTCCAGACTGTTTGTGAGGACATTACAGTTCCAACTTGCTACTCTGAAGCTTGTAAAGATCCAAAATGGAGAGCTTCAATAGATGATGAGATCACTGCATTATCGTAGAATGGGACATGGAAGTTAGTGCTTGTTGTTTCAAGAGAAAATGTTATTGGCTGCAAATATTTAGAATAAAAGAGAATGCATATATGGGACCATTGAGAGATACAAAGCCATATTGGTTGCATGGGGTACAACTAGGTTGAAGTTATTGATTATCAAGACACATTTAGTCCTCTTGTAAAACCAAAAACAGTTAGGATGATCATTTCTATTTCATTCTATAAAGGCTTGCAAATCAGACAACTTGATGTTAAGAATGCATTCTTACATGGGAATCTGTCAGAAGAAGTGTTTGTAATCCAACCACCTGGTTGTGTATTCATGCAGAAGTATCTAATGATCTGAAGCAGACACCAAGAGGTTTGTTATACTCAGTCAGCTTCTAATGCAATATGGTTTTCAATCTTAAAAAACTGATACTTCTTTGTTCTTTAGAGTTACTTCTTCTGATTCATTCTATGTTCTTATTTATGTGGATGACATTTTGCTTACTGCAGTTCTACTTCAGCAATTGATCAATTTCTCACCGACTTAAGCAGAGAATTTGCTATCAAAGATCTGGGTGAACTACATTTCTTTTTAGAGATTCAGACATGTAGAAATTCGGCAGGTATTCTTTTGACCCAAGAGTAATATATCTCTAATGTGTTGCATAAGAAAAAAATGACATTGCAAATCCACGTTTCACTCTTATGACTTCTACTTCAACTGAAGCCGTGTCACCACCATTTGAAGATGTTGTTTTACACATAAGTGTTTTAGGTGCACTGCAATATATATGCTACCATCACTAGGCCTGACATCACTTATGCAGTTAATGGAGCTTGTGAGCATATGTAGTCTTCTACAGAGGATCATTGGACTGCAGTCAAATTATTTTGACAATGAACACATATTTTACTAGGCACATTATAACATGAATAATAAAAAAATCGGTATATTATTTGAATTTTTAATTAGATATTATAGATTTTTTGTCTCTACAAATCACATATACTCTTTATCATCCCTTTTTTTTTGTCTCTATAAGTCATATAATTATCTAAAATACTATCAAAAAACCATTAATTATCTCTAGATTTCTAGAAAATCTCAAGGCCAATCACCAAGTGGTCTGGTGGTTGACATGCTCCCTCTCACTGCCGAGGTAAGGGTTCGAACCCTGTAATTGCTGAAATCCACTCCAATTTAAGGAGTTTGGATGTAGTCTAGGGATCACTAGTTTAGAGGGGAAAAAAAAAAATCTAAGGAGTCATTCCAATATAAAACCCTAAGTTGATGATCAATTTGACTACCCATTTAATATTTTCGGCGCTAATATTTACTAGCACAACCGTTGCCATGGTGGGAGGGCCGACTGAAGAACTTGAAGCAAAACAAAATTTTGTACTCACAATTTAGTTCCGCCCATAATGGCACGGAGTCGGACTTGTAAATTTGTAAAGCGAAATTGTAAAGCAAAGAGATGTTCAAAGCCATCTTGCATAGGCTGTATTCAATGTTGCGCCATCTTGCCTCATTGTTGCACCACAATGGTACAGAATCTTGCAATCCTTCCCTACAACACAACAACCTGAGCCATTATCCATTCATTTCATTGCTTCAACTGCAATCTGTCCAATTCATCCAGCTCACTGCACACCATTCCAGCTCAAGCTATCTAAACTGCAAACAATCACCAAAGAATCGCATCTTCTTTCTTTCTTGTATAATCGTACATCATTTGACTGCAACAAAAACTCCTACACCACCTAGCCATTCAACACCATCTTCTGTCGCACCATCAAACCGACAAGCAACCACCATTCCTCCCGAGATGAAAATTCAACGCTTATGTTCCTCCTATTGCAACTTCTTTCTGTCGAGAGAAGCTGGCATTCCAATACGGCGGTGAAAGGCTGTGATGTCCATTCTCATCAGAAGGTTCTAAATGGAAAAAAAAAAAGTCAGTCGAGAATCCTCCCTTTCTTTTAGCGTTTTTAAAACCAATATCTTGAGAAAGTTCATGATTTGCATAGCATACATCAATGCAGTTAGTGGATCCACCATCTCAGCTTTGGTGAAGTTAAGGTTTATTCTTCTAATTTTCTTCTCAACACAAGGATGTTGCTTATCTAAGAAATTTAATGAAAGATTGTTTCAAACCTGAGTCATATTTGGTGAAAAAACCATCGCAACATTGTGAGCGTTCATCTTGTTTTGATGTTCTTCCAGGAAAACATCCGCCATCAGGTTTACGGTCCAATCGAGTAAAGCGCCTTCTGTTGGGGTAGTAGCCTCACAAGATAGGTGAAGTCTTCTTCTGATTGGCACTGCATTACATTCTCGGGTTCAAGAGGGTCTAATATTCCACTCGGGAGTTCTATGAACATGAAGACATAAAAAGTTAATATATGTACTTGGATATTCAAATTCCAAACTTCGGAATACAAATTTGTCAAAAGTAATCAATGATCTTGAAAAAAGACCAATTTACCTTTACAAGACCTGCTAAACAATGTATATCAATGTCTTCTGGCACAACTTCGTTGTTTAGTTTCTCTCGGACATATTCTTCTTGGATGTTTTCACCGTTAGATTCTGAAAATCCATTCTACCTGCAAATTATTAGGTTTGGTGCTTTAATAGAATATCCAGCAAGATAGGACGTTATTTTTACTGCTCATCACAACTGTGTATCCAGCTCATTCACTGGGAGAAGGAAAAAATTGAAGTATACCCGTAAGGCTCCTAAAGCATACAAGCGTTTCTGCATCAGCAGGAGTATTGTGGAGACGCTGTTTCCTCTAGAGTCATAAGAACACTGCATAGATTTTGTGGAAACTCCAAATACACTTGCAATGCAAAAGAAGGATATTTTCGGATTTAGTCAGACTTAGATAAGAAACGACTACGTGTTTATTGCGATACAGTAGAATCTAATACGAAAAATTTCATTTCGGTGCAGAACACCTTCAAAAAAATTGTTTCAATTAGTTGAACCCCAAACTATTAAGGAAGGATCTCACAGAATAACATTTTTATGAAACAATACGAATAACTAAGAGAAAATCCAGAAACTTCCAAATAGAATATGGATTCATTTTCAATCTAAAATCAAGCCAGTTGTTAATGTACACACTAAGGTATGGCACTAAGCCACTAACAAAGATCCAAAAACACCAATTGAAATTCCTCTACCTCAATTTTGTTAAGCAAAGGTATTACCTTGTCCTCGTATTGGAATGCTCTAACAGTGACTCAAAATAGGTCTTAATCCAAACAAACAGTATTAAATCTTGAGACTAAATTCACATATCTCCTCCATTACTCCTACAGTTCCATAACCAAGATTTTCAATAACTTACCCCAATTATAAGCCAATTACAACCAAAATGCAAGATTTATAAAACTTCCCCAAAAATTCAATAACAACAACAACAATAAACACCTGAAGGAATAAAAGAAAGAAGTTTTTACCTAGCACTAGGTACTCTCCGGCGAACTTCATGTTCAAACTCAATCTAAGAAAGTAAAGCATTGCCTCTTGAGGATTGATAATCTTAGGAGGATTTCCTTTCTCATTATGATTTTCTTCATCCATGCTGGTTATAAACTGAAATAGTGCAAGAATCTATAAACTCTCATTAAAAAGAAAGATAACCCATCTAATAAAAATTCTCATACAACATATATATGATTAAAGATTGTAAGAAATGTTTATGATAAACAAAGAAATAGATGAAGAAGAAGAATATTGAGTATGTGCATGGAATACCTTCAAATTGTGTTTCAAACTGAGTTCTTAATTACTAGCACAATTAGCTTCAGCTGCAACCCAGTACAGTCCCATAATCTCACAAACAAAACCAACACCCTAACGCCGTAACCGGATCATTTCTCAGTATTATCTCAGCTTGCATCTCCATTACAGTCTCTGTATCACTCTCTTAGTCTCAATCATTTCCATTGTTGCAATAACAACATATCCATATCTTGTAAACACCCACCTGCAACTTATTACGATTTCACTGCATCTGACCAACACTATCAAGCCCTTACTCCCAACTGTTGATGCAAAGCCAAATCATTATCAATTCCAAAATTCAAAACTCAATTCCTGTTCCATCTCCAATATGTACCAATCACTTAAATTCAATCACAAACTTAACTACAACTACAACTCCATTAACAATTCATGTAAACAAGCTTAACTATAACTACAACTCCACTATTAATTCATGTAAAATCAGAATTGTATATATATATATATATATATATAACTTTACTGATCAGTTAACCAAGAAAAACCATATATATATATATATATATATATATATAAAATCAGAATCGATATATATATATATATATATATATATATATAACTTTACTGATCAGTTATATATATATATATATATATATATATATATATATATATAACTTTACTGATCAGTTAACCAAGAAAAACCATTACCTCAAATTAGTTCCACTCGAGCAATTGATATCAATTGCTCATTCACTTTGATTCGATTCAGCTACCCATCTCAAGACCATCAAAAATTTACCATTTCAATTCAACAAATAATAAATGAAATTTTCTGAAATGATATTGCTTATTCCAATCCAACAAATTTGCTTATGAAGTCTAAAATTCATGGTGGTTTGTAAGATTACAGTATACCTAATCTCAATTCCAAATTAAAATTCTTTCCTATCATGTTTCGATTTTGGTTTGAGCAAACAAATCAAATCCTAAGGAAACCCTGGGTTCTTCATACTTAATTCAACAATAAAATTGATAACAGTTGAGTGATTAAATCATTCAAGAACATATGATGAACGTTCAATAGAGCGGAGCAGGAAGAAATAAGATTGAAATCGTACCTTCAATCTCAAAACAAGAACACCCAAAATCCCCTTTTCGATTATTCTCAAATCCCAACTAGAATTGACCAACTCAATGGTTCATAACCAACACCTTTCCTTCTATGAGCTAGAATCGGAAATTTAAATTAGGATTCATGATTTTGAAACCCTAACTTCTTTGATTCTTCAATTTCGACACAAATATTTCTTCATCTCGATCTCCTATATCGGTTTGAAGAAGAAAGAAGAAGGGAAAAAGAAAAGAAGGGAAAAGAAAAGAAAAGAAAAGAAAAAGAGGTCGCCGAGAATCGAACCTACAACGTTAAGGTCAATTTACCCTGGATTTTACTAAACTACCCATCAAAAATTACTACATTTCCAACCTCCGTGTCCTTTTTTCCTCGCAGTATTTAATTTTACATGATTATCCATAGTTTTTTGTTATATTTACGCAAGTTTTGGTGAAAAATAGAAGCATAGAGGGGCTCTTTAGTCCTTTCATTGTTGATTGAAAATGGTTTGGGACACCAAATCCAATCTTTTTGTGTCAATTGATGACTTACAATTTATAAAAAAGTGGCCATATAAAGGTCCTCCCTCGCTTCGCTCGGTCGGCCAAACAAGGTCGGCAAATATGGTTAGCTATTACGGTACTGCAAGTGAAGCACAATGATTGTGCGTCACAGAGTTGCAGGCCAAATCAGTACTCCGCCGTAATGGTGCAATGCGAAGCCATAATAGCGCAACGTAAGCTATAATAGCGCAACACAAGCCATAATAGCGGTATTCGTATGAGACCATCAAGCACTAAGATAGTGGCACCTGCAGGCCGCCAAGCGCAAGAGTGGCGCTATCTTGTAAAGCACATTTGGCTAAGTAATGACGCTTATTGGCCGACACAATGAAGCTTCATTGAAGGTTTGGCAAGACATGGCCAAAGTGACATGCAACATCTTGTTGTTGGCATCGATGCATATCCATGGAATTGAGTTGGCCCAAGCTCAAGGAGGATGCAAGAGTTAAGAATATACTAAGAGTTGGTCTATGGCATATATTCAAGGTTGTCCAAAGCTTGAATAATGAAAAAAAGTTGGTAATGCAAGAGTTGCATTACTATTGTCAAGCTAATTGGCGAAGTGAAGCATATATGACGCATGAGTAACTAGAGTGATCTTAAGGAGCTGGCATCGATGTTTGAAGCTTAAGGAATATCCGTGCATGAGTTTAGAATGATAAGAATGCAGGGCCAAGATGGCTGAACGTTGGTGCAAGACAGAATCTAGTATGGCACAACAAGTGTGCAATACGGCTCAAGTGACGGTTATAAGTTGGTTATTGGCTTCACAAGCATGCCAAAGGTGCGAGACAAGTTAGAAGGGTTATGAAATGATTTCATAGCCTTAGTAGAGTGTCCCTAACCGTTCAAGACAAGTGTGTCTTCAATCTGCATGACAACACAAAAGGTGGCAGTTGAAAAGCAGATTGGCGGTTATGGAAACTACTTGATGGGACACATGGCTGTTCCATGCGTGTGCAAGTGTTTTGCACGGTTTTGGCTAGTGAGTTTGTTGTATAAATAGTCCTAAGGAGTGGGAAAAATTAGTAGGCTTACATAGGAGAGTTAGTCTCAAGTTTGAGAGAGTTAGGCATTCACCAAGAGGGTGAATGGCCTGTTTATGGTCCATGTGATGGACGAGTTTTGTAATCTTCCTTCAGTGTAATAAAATGGGTTTGTTGCAGTATATCTTTGTGTTCATTATGTTGCTGATGTTGTGTGAGAATTGGTTAAGTACATGGAAGAACCTCTTATGCTTATGGGGGCATGAAGAGTTAGAGATAAAGAAGAAAAGACTTCCGTTGTGCAATGCCTTATGAGTGAAGGCAGATGCGTAATTTGGTGCAAGTATGCAAGGCTGAATGATTTTGGGTGAAGTTGATTCACTGAACCACAATCATTGTCGGTCATGTCCCATGAAAATTTTAGGCGATTAAATGGGCATGTGACAGCAGGTATCAGAGCTGTGTTAGGGGACACAATTGCTGATTTTTCTCTCTTTTACTCAAGTTAATGTCATTTGTTTGTCAAATTATGTGGTGAATTGTTTGGGTTTCACTAGTATGGAGACTAGAAGAAGTTGGTCTTGTGTGGAAAGATCAATTGGAATGAACTTTGAAGCTTCATGTAGCAGCAGGCCGTGAAAGTTTATGACAAAGGTGTCAAAATTCCAGCCCAAAGTGTTAGGCGAACGCGCAAGAGTCATTGAAAATCGGGTTTTCAAGTGATTGCATGACAAAACTAAGGAGTATGCTGACTTCTATGGTGCAAGTCAGGTGTTAAAGTCCATGTTTCTCACAAGTATGCGAAGATTATGCATTTGGAATGTATTATTTCGTAGTGTTATCAGTAGTGAGTACATTACAAGTTGTAATGGGAATTTTAGGGGAAATTCCTGAATACAAAGAAGTTGATGGCCTTTGCAGTGGCAAAGAAGATGAAGAACATGTATATGTGATAGATTGAAGGTGTTTTCATCGTAGCTAGTTGATGGAATATTAAAGTTAGCTCTCTCGAATGCATGTACCTTGGTGGTAATGCAAAGTATGGTTGCGAACCAGCATGTTTGTGGCAATGTGATGCCATAAAAGAAGAATTGGATGGCCAATTCTTATCTAGCATAAATCTTATTGAAAGGCTGAAGAAATAAGCGCAAGTTAGGGCAAAACCGATACACCACGGTCTTGCGTATGCAAAGAGTTCTTCGTTGATGCTATATGGGCACAAGGAGTATGCTTGCACCTGGTTTATGAGTGGGATCAATATGCTTGGATAAGGGTGTCCAAAGACCTGCATTTGATCATAACCACAAGCGGATGTTCTTGTCAACTGCAAATCAACAATTGTTGCTACTCAATTTAATTTTGGAGAAGGGGAAAGACAAGAGTAACCAGATGTGCATGGGAAGTAAAAAAAAAAAAGTTTGAAGAAGAATGCGACATTCTTGCTTCATGGAACGTAGGCAGTGGCGCCTCATTTACAAGGATTATGGCCTTATTTGCAACCGTCCAAAGTGTTTATCCGCGGAAGTCATTGAGTGATATGACTTTATTGAGCTCTATGGTGATGCTCAGAATCACCAAGTAAAGTCCGTTCCAGTTGTGCAAAGGTGCACAATTTTGTGTCAAGATTTGGGTGCTAATTAGCATAGCATGTATGCAACAGTAGCATGCGCCAAATTGGATTTGGGCATGGCCGAAATGCATAATGCGTGAAGAAATGCAAGTTAGGCGAATTGTAGATGCATGGAAAAGAAGGACAAAGTAGTGGTGATGCATAAAGATGGCATGTGGCCATTATTGAAGAAATCTTCATGAAAGCTAAAGCAACATGATAGCATCAGGTGGAAGAGTGCATGTGGCAAGGTGAATTGCTACATTGGGGACAATAGGTGCTGTCTCGCTTCCTTTGTTGCTTAGAAGCGAAGTTGAAGTCAGTATTGCAAGGCTTGTTAGGTCTTACAAGTTGCAATCAGTTGGCGCGAGTATTTGCTCAAGTTTGAGTATACTTTCAGTTTGGGTCAAGTGGACCTTGGTGTTGAAATGAAGTCTCTCTATGTAAGGTAGTAGTGAATGAGGGTATTTGAAGTGAAAGATCTTGCCTCTTTCGTTCAAAGTAAAGCTAGTTCGCGTGGAAGATGCTACATATCATATTAAGCCAAAATATGCAATAGAGGACGGTGAAAGTGAAAGAAACAAATAGAGGAGTTGGTAGCATATTCGAGTTTGTTGTTGAGAGTTATGTGGAAGTGCAACGGCACATGGCAGCGATAGCATGGAGTAACGCAGCAAGAATGAAGATGTAAGTCCATCAAGTATATGAGTTAAGAGTAACTTATAGTTAGGAAGAACATGATGTTGTTTTTCTGCCACATTAAAGCGTAGCAGTTTGAAAGAGCAAGTGATGCTTAAAATTGCTGGTTTCAAAAGCGCGTGAAGAGGATGCCTGGTCTAAAAAGACGGTCTGATGTCAGGGGTATCCTAAGTCATGACTATACCAGAGTCATGCATTTCAATCATGATGTTGCGACAATGCAAGCAAAGAACAAAGAAGGTGCGGAGTTCTTTGGCATACAAATGATGCAAGTCCAAGAAGGTGAAGATTGCAACATGATTTGGAGGCCAAATCTAGTGAAAGTCCTGAAGTTTGCAAAGTGAAGCAAAGGTTATAGATTGTGGCGCATACCAAGAGTGGTACTGAGTCATAGGGTGCATTCCTTGAGGCATGGCATGATTTGGCGTAGGCGCATATGATTGAAGAATTGTAGTCAAATCTTGTATAAGTCCTGTTATGTTGCGTGGTGCAACTAAAGTCGGAAAATGAAGGCATAAGACAATGACAATGATCAGTGTGATCAGTTGGGTAGAATCATTACTTGTGTACACTTAGGCACAAATGATTCATGCGAAGTTCAAGCACAATTCGGGGAATTGTCAAGAAGAATTTCAAGTTGCATTTGGGTGTTGATATGCGATTGTAGTTGAAGTTGGAGGGTAGTCTAACGTGACAACAACAAGTGCAAGTCGAGGGATTAATGGCAAGGCAGTAAAGCTAAGTGATGTCATAAAGTACTAGGCAGAGAAGTTTTGGCAAGGTTAAAGGCCAAGAAAAGTTTGCTGATTTCGAGAAGGGATCGAAGTGTACAAGGCCATAGAACAAGTATAACGAGTATACTTTGTTGCGTTCAACGAGGGCGTTGAACGGATTAGGTGGGGGAGGTCTATTACGGTACTGCAAGTGAAGCACAATGATTGTGCGTCACAGAGTTTCAGGCCAAATCAGTACTCCGCTTAATGGTGCAATGCGAAGCCATAATAGCGCAACGCAAGCCATAATAGCGGTATTCTTTATAGACCGTCAAGCACTAAGATAGTGGCACCCTGCAGGGCCAGTGAAGCGCAAGAGTGGCACTACACTGTAAAGCACATTTGGCTAAGTAATGAAGCTTATTGGCCGACACAATGAAGCTTCATTGAAGGTTTGGCAAGACATGGCCAAAGTGACAGATGCAACATGCGATGTTGGCATCGATGCATATCCATGGAATTGAGTTGGCCCAAGCTCAAGAAGGATGCAAGAGTGAAGAATAGACTAAGAGTTGGTCTATGGCATATATTCAAGGTTGTCCAAAGCTTGAATAATGCAAACAAGTTGGTAATGCAAGAGTTGCATTACTATTGTCAAGTTAATTGGCGAAGTGAAGCATATATGACGCATGAGTAACTAGAGTGAGCTTAAGGAGCTGGCACCGATGTTTGAAGCTTAAGGAATATCCGTGCATGAGTTTAGAATGATAAGAATGCAGGGACAAGAGGGCTGAACGTTGGCGCAAGATAGAATCCAGTATGGCACATCAAGTGTGCAATACGGCTCAAGTGACGGTTATAAGTTGGTTATTGGCTTCACAAGCATGCCAAAGGTGCGAGACAAGTTGGAAGGGTTATTAAATGAGTTCATAGCCTTAGTAGAGTGTCCCTAACCGTTCAAGACAAGTTTGGATTCAATCTGCATGACAACACAAAAGGTGGCAGTTGAAAAGCAGATCGGCGGTTATGGAAATTACTTGATGGGACACATGGCTGTTCCATGCGTGTGCAAGTGTTGTGCACGGTTTTGGCTAGTGAGTTTGCTGTATAAATAGTCCTAAGGAGTGGGAAAAATCAGTAGGCTTACATAGGAGAGTTAGTCTCAAGTTTGAGAGAGTTAGGCATTCACCAAGTGGGTGAATGGCCTGTTTTTGGTCCATGTGATGGACGATTTTGTAATCTTCCTTTAGTGCAATAAAATGGGTTTGTTGCGGTATATCTTTGTGTTCATTATGTTGCTGATGTTGTGTGAGAATTGGTTAAGTACATGGCAGAACCTCTTATGCTTATGGGGGCATGAAGAGTTAGAGAGAAAGAAGAAAAGACTTCCGTTGTGCAATGCCTTATGAGTGAAGGCAGATGCGTACTTTGGTGCAAGTATGCAAGGCTGAATGATTTTGGGTGAAGTTGATTCACTGAACCACAATCATTTCCGGTCATGTCCCATGAAAATTTTAGGCGATTAAATGGGCATGTGACATTAGCCATGGCCCATGAGCCAAACGCACCATACCACGTACAAAGAAAATAAATAAATGTAGGATTTTTTTTAGAAGGCTATTATTGGGGCGTCACATTCCATTAGAGGGGCGTCACCTAATAGGACAAAACTGGGTCACCCGTAAGTAATTTCAAAAATCCCTTATCTCAAATAATTGTGTAATGACTAAATAACCCTTGTTTGGCTTTAGTTTAATTAATTAAACCTAGCTACGTCCTAAATTACGCCTGGAAAATCAACTAAACCTAGGCGTAAAATTGGAATTACGCCTGGAAATCAACTGAACCTAGGCGTAAAATTGGAATTACGCCTGGAAAACAACTAACTAAACCTAGGCGTAAAATTGGAATTACGCCTGAAAAACAACTAACTAAACCTAGGCGTAAAATTGGAATTACGCCTGGAAAACAACTAACTAAACCTAGGCGTAAAATTTGAATTACGCCTGGAAATCAACTAAACCTAGGCGTAAATTGGAATTACGCCTGGAAATCAACTAAACCTAGGCGTAAATTGGAATTACACCTGGAAATCAACTAAACCTAGGCGTAAATTGGAATTACACCTGGAAATCAACTAAACCTAGACGTAAACGACATGCAAATCAAAGTTTACGCTTGAATTGAACTAAACCTAGGCGTAAGTTCTTCAAAAACTAAATTACGATTGAAAAATCTAGTACCGTACCCGGGCGTAACACTAGCGAAAGTAAATAAAATCCTAATTTTACTTGATTTCATTCGATTAAAGCACAAAAACGGGTACAAAAAGATGGGTTTGTTTGATTATTACCTTACATACACCATGGGTTGTTGTTGAGGAGTTTGAAAACATGATTCTTCAATTGATTGAATCGGTGGAATGAGTTGAGGTTAATTGAGTTGTTGATTACCATCACTAGGATCAGTTTGCTTCTTCCTCATCTATTTTTAGTAGTTTTAATTGAAGGGTAATTTTGACAAATTGCTATGGAATCAAAATATCCCTTAACCAGATTTTTGGTCACCAAATATCCAAGTGAAGCTCCTCTAATGGAGTGTGACGCCCCAATAATAGCCTTCTTTTTTTATTTATTGTTACTGCGGAGTGCGGATTTATGATAAAAGCTGTTGCTGCTCTGGATCTTTTAAGTCGGAGATAAAAACCTAACCAGTAACCATTAAACAAATCCTATGCTTCAAAAAAAAAAAAAAAAAAAAAAAAAAAAAAAAAAAAAAAAACAAATCCTATAAACAAAGGGTTTAGGGGATAATTATGAAATGAAAACCCTAAGTTGATGATCAATTTTGAGAATTTCATTTGATTTCTTTTCATCAGATCAAATTTGGAGATTTCTTATCGATCGATGGATGGAAATTGTGGGGTAAATTCTCCTCTTAATTCTCTAACCGAAGATTTGTTGATTGAAATTCTATTATGGCTACCAGTAGTATCTCTTTTACGATTCAAGGCTGTCTGCAAATACTGGCGCTCAATCATTGAAAGCTCAGATTTCATCCATCGACATGCCACTTTCCAAAACTCCACAAGTAAGTTGGGTAATTTCATCTTTCAATATCGCCATAAAAATGTTATTCATGCGCACTTCAGACCACATTTTTTCGTGCTATCGTCGTCTCGTGGTAGTGGTCACAGTGTAGAAGATTCTGGCAAATGGAATTACGAAAACTTAGGAGTATGATATGTATGATAGCTATCCTCCTCAAGCAAATATGGTGGCTTCTTGTCATGGCATCATTTGTAAACATGATCCTCATCTTAGGGAAATTTTCCTTTGGAACCCTGCAACTAAGAAATTCAGATGTCTCCCTAAATCATTACCTCTTCTAGAAGAATTTGGTGTTTTATGGACAGAATTTGTTTTGTTTGGTTTCGATTGCGAAACGAATGATTACAAGGTGGTACAAATAACTTTTTTTCGAAATTGACAGTGTACTTGTTACCATTCCCAAGAACAAGGTTCAAATATATACCCTAGGCTCCGATTCTTGGAGGTGGTGTATTGATCCCAATTTGTATGCTCATCTTACTAATATAAAGAAAAGAGCTCTTTTTGGTAGGAGACCCCCTAAATTACTTAGTTGTCCCCATTTTTTACATATTTACATAAATATCATTGTTTTAAAAATATATCAAAATTTTTAAAACTTAATATTTTTCAAAATATACACCGGATGTTTATAAAATTTATAAATTTGAAAAGCTCTTTCAATTATCTACGTAACGAGTACAAATAAAAATAGTAATTTTTGTTCTAGGAAAAAAATTTCATGGCTTCCAATTTTAGTATTGTTGGATGAGTAAAAATTCAAGCATGTGCATCGCACATGTGTCCTTACTAGTTCTTATAAAGGCAACCATGAAAATCAAGGTCGATATCTTAATGGTAATTATTATTTCTTAGGAAATAAATTTCTAAGAAAAGAAAGAATTGTGGATTCTGTGTTGCAATCATATAGGGATTTTGAGGCAGTGCTTCTCTCTTTCAATTTCAGCACAGAAAGTTTCAGGATGATAACTGGTCCGGCCGAATACTCTGATTTAGATGTCATAGGAGGTGATCAGGAAAGATTGTTTACATTACCTGATTTTCAAACGGTACCATGGAGTATAATAGTGAAGTATATTCAGTGTATGCTTTGAATGATTATGATTACAGTTGTAGTGCTACAAGTGTAGAGACTAACAAGTACTCATGGAGTAAATCACATGTATTCACTATAAATCATCCTTATGGCGTCTATGGTCCCAGGGCATTTACAAAAATGGAGTGTTTGGTTTTCTATGTCGTTATGGCGGTGGTCTGGTGTTTATCAACTCACTTACAGAAGAAACAAAGGATATTGAAATTATTGATGGATCTTTGGAAGGCCTAGGTGATGTGTTCAGAGGCGATGTTTACAAGGAGAGCTTAGTCTCAATCGATAGTCCACTTCCCAGCAGCAACAACAGTTAATAGAATTGAAATCGGTTTCCACTCCATTCACAACTTTGGCATGCATATATGGTGCGGGTTGGCATGCTGCTGCAGGCTTGCTGCTTAATAGTATTTATTTTCTATTTTTCCAAACGAATAATTTCCATCTATGTCAGCAACATAGATTTTCGAATGTCATAGGATTTGTGGGGCGTTTTTAAGACTTGGTACCCTCTAAAGAACAGTTTGTTGATTCGTTTGATTTGATTAGAGTCGTTTATTTGTCCACTGTTTTTTGTTTGTGGTTGTATCACTTTTTTGGACCTGAATATTGCTAATCCATTCCTCTATGAATTTTAATGCAATTGTCCGGATCTTTCTAAACTATAAATCTTAGTTGTTTCCAGAATGTTACCTTGGTTGTTCCACCTGGGAATGGCGAGGTTCCGTCTGAATCCTGATTGAAGGGAGGGTTGGAACATTTCAGAGTACCTATCAACATCCTTGACGAGCACAACAAGCTAGCTATTGCTTCAGGTGAAAGTGTTCTAGCTTGGTAACTGCCTGTTGGGAAGGAGTTCATTTGATATGCGGGAGGAAGACAACACAAAATACAGCTGTATCTGTTGCTTGCAGAAGTTAGGATTGCTGGTTATCTTTTTTGTGTTGCTGCTGCTACTGCAGGTAGTTATCGAAATGAACAACTAGGATATTTATGAAGATACAGAATCAGAATATTCAATTTAACTTTCTTTTTCTGGTAATCAACCTCAGCATCCAGCATCAGCAGTTAATGCGATTTACATTCATCTCACGAATCTCAATCAGACACAGAATTTTTATAAATCTTTACCATCTGGCTTTCCCCCGTTGCTAGAAATACACTGCAATTTGAGCTTCAACAATCTTTCTTATCTTTTGCATAATGACTGTATGATAATGTTTTCTGATGCATCTTTGGGTAAAAATTCATCTGTTGCAGGTTGTGGAATTGTCCTCCTTAGATCCAATGGAGACTTTGCAGCAGCCAAATGCTGGACTACCTCTGTAGATTCTGTCATAGAAGCCGAAGCCAAAGCCTTATTGGCTGCAATAGAGTGGGCTTCTCAGCTACAATCGGAAAATCTATTGTTCAAGCAGATCAACTGGAAAAAAGTAAATGATTGTAAAAACGGTTTACGGCAGTTTAGAAAATCTTTTTGCAAGTATGTTCATAGAAAATGTAATAGGGCGGCAGACTTTTTAGCTAAACTCTCTAGGAAAAGTTCTTTAACTTATGAATGGTTTGATAGACCTGAATCTATATATACTGGATAAACTCTATTGCGTGTAATCTCTTTGGCTGTGGAATATATGTCGGTTGCCTTCAAAAAAAAAAAAAAAAAAAAAATCGGTCATCAACCCTGTATGTAGAGCAAGTGTATCTGGTAATTAAAAAGTAATTAACCATTGTTAAAATATGAGTTTTTGATCAAATTACAGCAAAACTTTGGACACTACCACCGCTCCATACGCTGTTTAATAGTATATACATCTAAAAAACTGAGTACATCACAGTCTTTTTGTTGTTTTCTTTTTTTTATTCAAGTACAAAATTGTTTATACTTTTCGTAGATACCTAATGCGGGTCTGCAGTTAAGCATCAGAAATGAGCTAACCAAAATAGATTTAGCAGAAGTAGAAGTGCATATCCTAGTTTCCATATAGACAGTGACGCTATCACATTTCTTGAGCTGCCTTTCAAATGACTTCTCCTCATCCTAACTGGCAAGCCTACTTTAGAGCCTGATTTGCCCCTAAATATCTAGCGAAGACATCTTGCTGGAAACACGTTCCTTGCCAAATTTGTACCTGCATATAATTGTATTAAGTTAGATACGGATCCCATAAGCCCTTAAGAAATGGCGACTCTTATCAGGAGAAAAAGAAACTCGGAATTAGAAAATACTTTGATTATAAGTAATAAATTCAGTTTGTGATTTGTTAACCAGCTAAGTGAGAACAGTGGAAGGTAAACTCAATTCCTAGTTTGATAGACGATGGACTTATCGGCTACAAAAACCCATCAGTAAATGTCTACATTAGTGCTTATATACCATTCTAGCCGAACAATGTAGCATGCTTAGTACTTATATTGCCATGACAGGGGATAAAACTACTACAAGAAGAAATAGACTTAAATCAAAATACTCGGGATTCAATTATGTTCAACCTATTTCAAATAATAGCCACACAGCTCAATCTTATCATGGGACTTGATAAAAGAACTGAAACAAAGAAAATACAAATTACCAGAAGTTCCAGTTGACATTAACATATCCATAACCAAAGGACATTAAGCGATTGTGTGGGAAGCAAAACTCACCTACTTAAGAAAACGAAATGCCTCAGATTCTGCCATACTGTTGCATTTCTCTTCACCATAGCTTTTGTGAACTTGTGTTTTGGCAGTGCTTTGGCTGCCTTCGGCTTATATAACCCTGATGCTCTACATCATTTGGGCTAAAGACACTGAGATAGGAATGTTTTC
Source organism: Papaver armeniacum (assembly GCA_023531295.1). NCBI lineage: Eukaryota > Viridiplantae > Streptophyta > Magnoliopsida > Ranunculales > Papaveraceae > Papaver > Papaver armeniacum. Next base: position 25,491 of record JAJJWW010003172.1, on the reverse strand, counting down.
GCACCCAATTAGTACCTGCACAATTTTAAGTGGACAACATTTTCTTAAGTTACAATGACGAGAATAAAATCACACGCATATATTTGAAATGCAACAAATAGATCAATCACTTCAATAATATAGGCGCAGGTAACAACAACAACAAAAAAGTCGATATCATCTTCTTGATCATGAGTTTATCTATGCCAAATGGTCTCACGACAAAAAATAACTAGATTGCATGGTCAATCTCTTAAAACCAATCTCACTTCAAGGAACATACACAAAAACAAAAGACAAAATTCGGAAATTCCTTACATCTATATTCAGGTGATGTTAACAAGGTAAGCGAGACCAATAACAGAACAAACTCCCCAGACATTGAACTATTGAAGGTATACCGAAATATCCCAGTCAGACTAGTCTCAAAAAAACTAAGCTTCCTGTACTTGATAACAATTTAAATTGTGAAAGTACGATTTCATAAGACATGACAAATTGATCAGAAGTCAGAAGCAACCAGGTCCGGTAAACATCTATGTTTTATGATAATATATAGATATCTACTTAATGAGAAACATCTCTCACATAGAATAGGCGTTAAATTGATTCCAAGCATTTGTGAAACAATCTAGATATATTAGGTTACTGTATCAATTACCTTTAACAGTGGTCGCACTATTGCTAAAATTGACTAAATCGAGATTGACACGATATAAAAAGAGCGATTTTAATAGCATTGAAGAGTTTTTCTGAGAATTATACTAACTGTTGTTTTGAGAGAAAAATCAGAATGGCATTAGTGGTTCTCATGTCTTTTACAAATTCTATTGATAAGCCATTTGTTTTTGGTGATCTGATGAAGAAAATCATGAAAAACATAACTAAGACCACCTACTTTCTTGATCTAGCCGTCTTCTGTACTCCTGCATCCTTTCAGTAAGAGCTGCCTGCTCATAGTTGGACCTTTCACTTGATTGTTATGCATAAGTCAAGACCTTCAGAAATTGAGGTGTCAAAAGACAAGAGAACTAAGACCAACTACTTTCTTGATCTAGCCGTCTTCTGTACTCCTGCATCCTTTCAGTAAGAGCTGCCTGCTCATGGTTGGACCTTTCACTTGATTGTTATGCATAAGTCAAGACCTTCAGAAATTGAGGTGTCAAAAGACAAGCTCACTCGCTCCAATAGATGCTAATAATAACTTCAAGGGTTTTCATTAGTGAAAATTAAGGGCTCAATCTTGTGATATAAAAACGCTAATCTGGGTTTGCTATTTGAAAATAATTTACTCAAACAAATTTCCATCTATCCATTCCCTCTGGCATCAAATGGATGAGGTTTTCACAGTGTACACTGGAGTCCATAAAAGATGCAAACCCAGAAATAAAAATCACCAATAAAACAAAAATGAGATAACGGAGGAATATGCCCCAAGGAAACACTCAAAATGGGGACACACAGAGATATGACACCCTCCATGAATGATGAAATTTTGAGTTAGTTAGGTGTGAGGTTTATAACTATCGCTGAATTGACTAATATCATTTCCCAGTTATGTATCTATGATTTACATGCTGAAAACTCAAACTCACAATGCAACTAAGCAAGGGAAATGACCACAACTTTTTACAAGCAATAGCCTGCTAAGTAAATGGTACCTGATTGATATATAGCTCCATCGGATGCAATAGCTCATAAATCTGCAGCCAAATTAACAAATATAAGGTCAGTTAACGCCATATAAGGACAGATGCAAACAATGATCAAGAAATGCCCTGTCCAACCAACCTGATTGAAATAACAAAGATGAGCATCCATTGTCCCACTAACAGATTCTCAAGACTCAAACCTCTTTTTAGCTTCCACGTTACAAAGTGCGGTGACCTGGACAAAGACAAAAACTGGCATTAATGGAAAATACTACTATTATCAAGGACCCATAACCGATCTCAACCTGACATTTCAAAAAAAGATGGTTCAAATAGACAAAATGGTCTTGAGTTTTTTAAATACCAAATTGAAGCACTTGTTCAAAGTTAGATCTTGCACTCTGGAGTTCCTAAAATTTGTTTGAACAAGATGAGAAAGCAGTTAGGAATACGATAGTAAATCACAGAAATCTTTTCATTCTTAGACAAATCAGAGTCAGGCAATACCTCCACACCACAGTAGCTACATCCGTCCTTATGACTTTCCTCGGGGACAAAAACTTCTCGCGAGGCTGTAGCACAGAATGCAATTGCTTCATGAAAATCATTAAAAAAAAAAATCCGGTCGCTATAATCTTATCAAACAGTAGATACCTGATCATAAATAAGGGTAGCCTTGTCAAAATGCTTTCGTTCTTCCTGCAACAGGTAAATGTGCATTGGCACCATACAAACTTCAGTATAGCAGAAGACTACAAACAAAACAAGGGGATCAGAGGAGTGAATTCCAATGTAGTGCTCAGATTCAACCAGCTATGGGCGACCATCTTATTCACTAATACTAATTAAGATGACTTGCACATTTAAACCAAACATAATGTATATAAACGTGTGGTCACTAATGCAAAAATCGGTGTCAAAATGGATGCTGAGAACATGTAGCATTCCTGTATGGTGTACCCAAGTGGTCATGCCATTCCATATAATGAGCACTGTAAAAGTTACCTTCACATCAAGCAAATCAAGTTTCATATAGTGCAGCAACCTGTCATCCAAAACTGAGCGAAAATTGTCAAAGAGAAAGACCTAGAGAACAGATATCACAACCGATCTCTCTTTCATTAGTTTAGATTTCCTGGTAAAGAGACAAAGACAAAATTTACCTGTGATCTTAGAACTTCTTTGCATGTCCCAATCTCCCACTAAGCAATTGGTCATGACAGGGGCGCACATTTCTTACAACACTTAGAGTTGCCGGTAATCAGGGACAATTGTTTGTGAAGATTAATACGAAAACAATATCCTCCTCATGGATCTGCCATAAAAGGTTCCTTAATTCGTGACTCAATTCGTCAGATGGAAAAATCACAAGTAAAAGATCAAACCCTAGATTTACAATTCATCTCTATAACAAAGAAAAATTGGGATACATAGATGGATAGAAACAAAGACTCAAAAGAGTAGTAGTATTACATTTAGGATCATTATGCCTTCCACCAAATGATTCAAGGATTTTTGTAGCTATTTTTCCTGGTAAGGCACAGAATTTCCTTTGCTGTTCCATTCGATTACTTGGGCTCTTATTAAGCACAACTGATTCAACTCTAAAAGTATGAATACATATTAATGTGTGGATGATTACTTTCTGTGAAGATTAATATGAAAACAGTATCCTCCTCTAGGATCTGCCATAAATTCGTGACTCAATTCAGCAGATCAAAAAAAGAAAGATCAAACCCTAAATTTACAACAGAGAGAAAGTGGGATTGAGAGAAATTTATCAAACACACCAAAGAACTTCCAGGAAAAAAATAAAACAAAACAAAAGATATATAAATAGAAATAGATTGAAACAGCAAATATCCCAGTTCTTATACAGTAGTAGTAGCAGCAGCAAATATCCAGTACTCACTTTTCTCCCACCCAAAACGAAAAAGATGAGTAATTCCAAGTTCCAACCCCCCACACCACACACTACTACTAGTATAAAAATTACAAATAAAAATCCACTCCTTTTTCTTTATTTATTTAATTTAATATAATATGTCCTACTAACATATAAATAACCCAATTGCAGCAAAATGAGTAGTATATTTTTGCTGGCAGTACCATAGAACACTACCTAAGCCTTAAGACCAACCTTGATTCCGGTGCAGTTGGAATATTCGGGATGAGGCACTCGTGTCAACGTAGCTCTGTCGTACTTAATCTCGATCTCAAAAAGACGTTCCTTGTTGCGTTTATCAAAAACACATTTTAGATATGGCTTGACTTTGAGAACTTGTGTTAGCATCTGGGTGGCCTTGGTGACATCGATATTACCATCACCTTCAATTAGTCCTTGTGCTATAAACTTGCCATAGACATCCCCAAGGTTATTAAACAAGGTAAATGCTGTGTTAAAGAAATCCTGGACCGATAAACCAGAATAATCACCATGTTCTTTCCACTGATACTCCCAAAACTCCTGGGCTGCTTGCTTCCTTTGAACTTCTTTGGTTGGACCTTTGGATTGGAACACAAAGTAGGCATTTATCCATTCCGTATGCAAATTTTGGAGTAATCTTGGTCCTTTTGGAGGTTTGCCTAGCTGCAAATTAACATAAAGGTGTTAGTCATTCCATATTAATAATTAATTTAACATATACATACACATACATACCTCCATTAAACTAAAACGATTGCCTGGGGGTGGAGGTTTGCTTCCACCGGCAAAATCCGTAGGCCACAAACCGTGTATAGTGAACTTTCTGGGTAAATCATCATTCCACTTGGGATCACATGTTTTGTATTGGGGACTATTACACAAAGATCTGCTGAATTGAATGGCCAATATGTAGTTTGAAAATGATGGAGGGTTGTTCGCTTTTTCTTGTATGGGTGATGGAGAAGAAATAGATGATGAATTCGAGTTGTTGATGTTGAATCAGATACAACAGATTGTGATTTGGTGGTTGAAGAGAAGAGGGCTAGTAGAAGAACTAGGAGGAGGAGAAGAAATGAAGCAGCAGGGAAACGCAACATGTTGAGAAATGTTTGAGAGAATGAATGTGAGTACTGAGAGTGGATTAGGGGCATTGGTATTTATAGAGGAACGAATATGAGACATACAGTGAACTGAACTCCGTTAGAGACATACAGTGAACACAACCGTAGATGCTTTTCTGAATGTTGATCGGCATTGAAGAAGTGAAAAAGAGATGGCTTCTAGCTGGCAGAGTAGTTAAAGGCTAAGTCCTATGAGCTAGATTGGAGTGCTAGATTGGCCAAAAAGTGTTGCAAATCATGAAATAAGTGTGGGAAAAAAGTTAACACTCAATCTGGCTACTTCTCTCTCCTAGCATTTACTCGCACTCGCACTATCGGCTAGATTGAAACGCTGAATGGTGCGGCGCTCAAAAAGTTACCAAAACGCCGAACCGTTCGGCGCTCACAAAATCTAATCATGAGATTTAAAAGCCGAACTGCTTCGGCGCTCAAAAAGTAACCAAAACGCCGAATCACATTTTGCACCGTTCGGCGCTCACAGATGACGTGGATGGCCAAACTAGCAGCTAAATATCTAACCCATAGGACTTAGAAGGTTGCCCAGGCTGACGTGGATGGCCAATCTAGCAGCTAGATATCTAGCCCATAGGACTAAGCCTAAGGGCAGCGGAAGTATCAAAGAAATTCTGAACAAAAAACCTTAATTTAGATACGAACTGACAGATTACGATGGGCACTACTAACAATTGCAGTAGAAAATAGTTGAGTTCATTGAATATAAAGACATGCACTAGCAAACCTAGCACATGCAAACCTAACACTATTTATGCATGCAAAATTGAATAAGAGGGTTGAAACTTTATATTGTTTGGTGTGATCAAATTAATAATAATGCATTCATTAATTACAACCCCAGCGTAGGTCACCCACCCTCGAGTGATATATTTTAGTTAAGAACTTTAGGATATATACAAAACTTTCAAAGTTGAATTACGCACGTACTGCCACTCCAATTGCATTGCCTAGGATTTTTCTTGCAGCCGAATGTAAATGTATCTAATTTGTCAGCAATAGTTGTTTCATATAATCCTATCCTTTCTTTGCCAATAGCGTTTTTCCTGACACCTCTAACAATGATGTATTCCGTAAAAACTAATAGTAACTGGGATTTAAGCAGATTCGGCAGATCAGTTGTCAAGTCACTGTATAGAACAAGAAATTCCTTTCTAGATGTAAATAATCCACAAGGACAGGTGGAACAATCCTCGGCAACGTCGCACCAATAATAAGCCAGAACGAGAAGCACTAAATCGTCTTATCTAACCTCGGCGCGAGAAAAGAGAAACTAAGATTGCCCGTGAGGTTGTCGTAAAGGAAGGAAAAGTTCTGATGTGATGCTCATCGGGTACAGAAAACAATAAATGCTCTGACAAATCTGGCGAAGAGATAAGAAGAATCTGGTCAGAGAAGGATTGCAAGGGCGACATCGATTGCAACCACCAAACAAGCGACATCGGACGAGAAGGCATCGGAAGCGGATATCACTCGGTTCGGCTAAGCTTCTCGGCTGGGTAATATTACCTGATTACCCGAGAAGAATATGAAGGAAGATGTGTCACGTCTAACACTGTAACCTGGTTGTATCGTCATATGTAACTATAAATAGAGATCATATAGAGAGGAAAAGATCAGGTGAGAGTAAGGGTGTATAGCAATTCAAGAGCTAGAGAGAAAAAAGAGAAAACTTGTTAGCTAGATACTTAACTTGTAACTTTGAATCAAATAATAAGATCATCCTTTCACCCCCGTGGACGTAGGTATGTAAGAATATTTCTACATTAGAAATATCTTGTTGGGCCATGTGATATCTTTGGTTAATTTAGAATATGGCTAAACATGTTGGTTACAAATATTGGGGTCCTTTCATATTCCCTCTTCCTTGATGGACGATCGAGATTAAATAAATAAAAAATCTAAATCCTATGAACCTTGGTCCTCCTTCTACCTATAAAAGGAACTCTATAACCATCAGAATATGGTTCATGAATTTTATTATTCCATTACACAAAAACGGTCAAGAAGGAGAAACTAAGAGTTTCTCAAGGTATTCTATTTTACAGGTGTTCTTGCTGGACATCTTGGATTCAACCAAATGACATCAGGTATCCTTACTAACACAACTATGCTTATGATGTGATTATCATGTTTGTTCAAAGATACTTTATGTTTAAAATAAAACTAATATTTGGCATCTAGAGCCTGGTGTAGAACTCCATGATTGTCCTTGATGATTGTATGCAAATGTTGTGATGATTTGAATCCATCACCATGTTTGTTTTGATTTCTAATAATCATGTTTATGTTTGTATACCATGAATCTCTAAGATATAATGAAAATATTATCATATGAATAATGATTTATCTTTGCTTTGTACGGTCTCTTGAAATGAAAATACACATTTCTATGTATGCTTCATGACATCATGTATGAGAGATTTGTGGTGTTTGACTTATTTGATAATAACATGAGTTTGTGTGATCTCTGGGTTAACATGATTCAATATGATGATATGATGTGATTTGTTTAAGATCAATAACATGTTCTATTTGATTCATGTATAAAGTCAAAACACCGTTTTGATAGTCATAACATATGCTAGGAGGGTTAAAACAGTATTCATTGTGAAATTTAATTTTCATTTTTCGATTCTGTAACGTATGGGCTCACTGTAATGTTTATTAGACTTTTTGGGCTTGGCCCACATAGGGTTAAATAGTATTCAGTGTTTTCGAAGGTCGGACATGAGATGTTCGTCTGACCATGAAGAGAATTTTTTTTATGTCTGTTTGACTTCCACGGTTGACTGATTGTTTGACTTCCTCTATCTGTTGACTTTGGATGACCATTTGACTTCTAATGTTGACTTTGACTAACTGTTTGACTTCCAATGTTGATCGTTGACTTTGACCGTTTTGAATGTTATATATATATATATATATATATATATTTTTTTCTAGACTGTTAACCTTGATTTCAAATGTAGTCTAACTCGAATATGTATAGGTTATTAAAAATGTTTGAATTGTATGCTCTTTGGCTATCACCACAGTGATACTAAAGTATTATGTTATATTAGCATGTCATTGTAAGTCTATATCGTTTTATGCAATCACATGGGAATAATTATCACCCACAGGAGATTTTTGTTCAAGTGTTTGTATATAAACATTAAGAAATATTTAGTCATACATATTAGAATGAAAAGTTACCCACAGGTTGCTCTAATTCACATGTTTGAACTAATATTATGATTATATATGTAATTATGAAAGGCATAATATCTACAGATGTTTGTCTTTACTTGCTTATATATGTGTGAATATTTTTTATGACTTTAAGACATGATTGTTCTTTTATTTAAGATTCTACCCACAGGAGTTTCTTAATTTGTATGTGTGTGAGTTTGACTTTGTGTATATTTGTCATGTTTTACAGCTTCTAGTTCTAAGTCGTTGCATTCGTATACTTCTTCTATCCCATTTTTCAATGGCACCAACTTCTCAGAATGGAAAGAGAATGTTGAGTTCACTTTAGGTGTGCAGGATATTGACCTTGCTCTCCTAATTGAAAAGCCAATTATGACTGATAAGAGTTCCCCTGAAGATAAGGATCTCTTAAAAAAATGGGAGAGAAGTGATAGACTAAGCATACAGTTGATGCGATGCACATTGATGCAAACATTAAAGGCTCGCTTCTCGAACCTAAAAATGCTAAGGACTTTATGGAAATCGTAAAGGAACGCTTTAAAACAGCGGATAAGTCTCTAGCTGGGAAGTTGATGGCTGATCTGACCACCATGAAGTACACCGGTGTAAGGTCAATGCACCATCACGTGATAGAAATACGTAGCATTGCTGCTAAGCTCACTGAGATGAAATTAACTGTGGATGAGAACTTTCTTGTCCAATTCATTCTCAACTCGCTACCTCCTCAGTATGCCGCTTTTCAAGTGCATTACAACACTATTAAGGAAAAGTGGACTGCAAATGAACTGGGAAACATGCTAGTTCAAGAGGAAGCTAGGCTAAACCAGCAAGGGCTTGATCAAGCACATTTCGTCAATCGAGGAGTGAAAAATAAGCGCAAGCCTGCAAAGGGCAATAAGGGAGCACCACAGAATAATTCTGGTCAACCTGAAAAGAAGAAGGCAAAGCAAGATGACAATAAGTGTCATTTCTGTAAGAAACCTGGTCATTTTCAGAAAGATTGCACTAAGCGTCAAAAATGGTTCGAAAATAAAGGTAATCCTTTGGGATTCGTAAGCTATTTTGAAACAAATTTGACTAATAAAGAATCTTCTTTATCATGGTGGTTTGATTCTGGTGCTAATGTTCATGTTTCTAATTCGATGCAGGGATACCTTTCAACCCAAATCACAAACCTAATGAAAACTTCCTTTTTATGGGCAATGGCAATAAAGCCCCGATTAATGCGTAGGCACCTATCGTCGATTCTAGATCATGGATACTTTCTTGATCTGGAAAACACTCTTTATGTTCCAACTATTTCCCTTAATTTAATTTCAGTTTCTCAACTAGATAGACAAGGTTTTCAATTTCAAATTGCCAATGGATGTTTTAGTTTGTTTAAAGATTTTAAAGTTATTGGTTCTGGTTATCTTTCTGATGGTCTTTACAAATTAAATTTATCACCATCATCAATACCTGGAACCTATTTAACCGTGCATCATAACGATAGAACTAAACGTGTTGAGCGTAATTCCTCATTCTTGTGGCATAAGAAGTTCTCGAACTCCTTGAAATAATACATGGGACATATATCTTTATTGATGATTTTTCGTGAAAAGCTTCAATGATGAGATTGGTAAAGATGGGATTCACTTTCTTACTACTCAAAATATAATATAGGAACCAAATTGATTTTTATGAGAGTAAAATAAACTAAAAGCAAAGAAACAAATAAGATTATAAAAGTTGTGTGGATTGTATTAAAGGCAAGATGACAAAACACACAAAGAAAGGTGCCACAAGAAGTTACGAACTCCTTTTGAAATAATACATACAGATATTTGTGGACCCTTCCAACTATTCCATAACCAATAATAAACTGACGTTCCAACTTTTGGAGGAGAAAATATTTTATCACCTTTATTGATGATTTTTCACGTTACATCAACCCGTATCTTTACTTATTGCATGATAAGTCTCAAGTCAGAATGATGTAGAGCAATTCATTACAAAGTTGAGAGGCAATTAGAAAATAAGGTGATAGGGGTGGAGAGTATTATGGAAGGTATGAGCAAACAAGGACAACATCAGGCCATGGACCTTTCGCTTTACTTCTTCAAAATCTTGGAATTGTTGCTCAATACACAACGCCCGGGTTCACCTTGGCGAATGGTGTAGCGAGAAAGGCGAAATCGTACTTATAATGGAAATGGTTAGAATCATGATTAGTCATGCGAGTTTACCCTTAAGTTTGTGGATGTATGCTCTTCGTTATGATGTGTACATTTTAAATATAGTTCCAAGCAAAGCAGTTCCAAAGACTCCTTTTGAACTGTGGAAGGGATGGAAACCTAGTTTAAAACACCTGCAAGTTTGGGGTTGTTCAGCAGAAGCGAAAGTTTATAATCCCAAAGAAAAGAAGTTGGATATGAAAACTTTTAGCGGTTACTTTATTGGTTTTCCTGAAAAATCCAAGGGGTATATTATTTATTGTCCTAACCATAGTATGAGAATTGTTGAAACTGGAAATGCAAAATTCATTAAGGATGGTGAAGTTAGTGTGAGTACACCAGTGCAAGAAAGTTATGTTCAAGAAATCAGAGTAATAATCCCTTTACCTCAGATTTCTACAGATATCGTGACTCCTCCGGTTGTTGAACCAACTGATGAGGGAGAAACACAAATAACGGCACCGGAGCTTCATGATGAGACTATTGCCACTGAAGAAATTGTAGAACAACCTCAAGAAGTAGCCTTAAGAAGATCTACTAGAGAACGACAAAGGGTTATTTCTGATGATTATGTGGTTTATCTACAAGAATCGGATTTTGATTTAGGGATTATGAAATATCCAGTTTCTTATTCACAAGCTATCAAATGTAGTAATTTTGGTAAATGGATTAATGCTATGAAAGTAGAGAAAAAATCGATGGATGATAATGGAGTCTGGGAATACGTTGAATTGCCTGAAGGACACAAAGCAATCGGGTGTAAATGGGTCTTTAAGACCAAACGCCATGCTAATGGCAATATTCAATGTTATAAAGCTAGGCTTGTAGCCAAAGGTTTTACTCAGAAAGATGGCATTGATTACAAAGAGACTTTTTCTCCCGTGTCAAAGAAAGACTCTCTCAGGGTATTCGCATTAGTAGCTCAATATGACCTTGAGTTACATCAAATAGATGTGAAAACATCTTTTCTTAATGGTGAGCTTGAGGAAGATATTTACATGTGTCAACCTGAAGGTTTTGTCCTAGAAGGACAGGAACACATGGTCTGCAAACTTAAGAAATCAATTTATGGACTTAAGCAAGCCTCCAGGCAGTGGTATCTAAAATTCAACGAAACCATTCAAAAATTTGGTTTTGAAGAAAATGATGTAGATCCATGCATATATCTCAAGATCAGTGGGAGGAAGTTCATATTTTTGGTATTGTATGTAGATGACATACTACTTGCGAGTAGTGATCTTGGTCTTATGCATGAAACTAAGGAATATCTCTCGAAGAATTTTGAAATGAAAGATATGGGTGAGGCTTCTTATGTGATTGGGATAGAAATATCCCGTGATAGATCACTTGGAACATTATCAATCTCACAGAAAGCATATATCGAAAGAATACTAGAGAGGTTGAGATGAGTGCATGTAAGCCAAGCATAGTTCCGGTTTCTAAAGGAGACAAGTTTGGACTCAATCTTTATCCTAAGAATGAACTGGAACGTAAGCAAATGGATAAAATCCCTTATGCTTCTGTGGTGGGAAGTTTAATGTATGCTCAAGTTTGCACACGACCAAATATCAACTATATAGTTGGTATGCTGGGAAGATACCTTGTGAATCCTTGAATGGAACACTGGAAAGCTGCAAAGAAAGTTTTAAGGTACCTGCAAGGAACAAAGGATCATCGTCTCACATTTACGAAGTCAGATCAATTTGAGTTGGTTGGCTATACAGATTCGATTTCATGGGATGTAATGATACTCGAAAGAGCACTTTTGGATATCTTTTTCTATTAGCCGGAGGAGCAATATCATGGAAAAGTGCAAAAGAGTCTATTCTCACCGGCTCAACAATGGAAGCTGAATTTGTAGCATGTTATGAGGCTACAAATCACTTGTTCATGGCTGCGAATTTCATCTCAATGTTTGGAGACCTAAATTTTTCCTCCGCACTTTGTGAAACTTTCTTGTGATAATGCCACAGCAGTATTCTTTTCAAAGCACGCTATATATAGTAAGGGTTCAAGACACATGGATCTAAAGTACCTATGCGTGAAGCAAGTCATTCGAGATGAAAAAGTTGTTCATTGAACACATAGGCACTAAACTTATGATTGCAGATGCATTTACGAAGGCGTTACCTCCCAAAACCTTTCTGGAACATGTTGGAAACATGGGTCTTGAAGGAGTAACAAAAAATTAGTTTCACTTAGACTTTTGCTTATGTTTGAACACTTATTGAGATCTTATTATTGTTATTGTTCTGAACTTATTTCTGTATCCACTTTAGTATACTTTTATGTTATTGGATGAATGTTACAAAAATTGTTTTCTTTTGAAGACATTATTGTACCATTATGATATCCCTATTTAAGGCCTGATTAAGTAATTTTCTTGTGTTGTGGTACATGGAAGGGAACATATTTATAACAAGACAATGTGCCACCGCCATGACTCGCATAAGTAATTTGCTTGGTTGAGGTATTACGTTTAACCATTATATTTGTTTAGTAATTATGCGCGCTTATGTTTTCTACGATTAATCAGATTAAATAGATTATCACATGGACCGGTGGGAGAATGTAAGAATATTTCTACATTAGAAATATCTTGTTGGGCCATGTGATATCTTTGGTTAATTTAGAATATGGCTAAACATGTTGGTTAAAAATATTGGGGTCCCTCTTCCTTGATGGACGGTCGAGATTAAATAAAAAAAAATCTAAATCCTATGAACCTTGGTCCTCCTTCTACCTATAAAAGGAACTCTATAACCATCAGAATATGGTTCATGAATTTTATTATTCCATTACACAAAAAAGGTCAAGAAGGAGAAACTAAGAGTTTCTCAAGGTATTCTATTTTACGGGTGTTCTTGCTGGACATCTTGGATTCAACCAAATGACATCAGGTATCCTTACTAACACAACTATGATTATGATGTGATTATCATATTTGTTCAAAGATCCTTTATGTTTAAAATAAAACTAATAAGGTAATCATGCTGAACCACGTATATCTTGTGTTCTTGAGCATCTCTTACTTATTTACTTCATGTATGTGCGTTTTATGATTCTTTGGATGTAGTAGTAGGATTTTCTACATCTACATTATGGCGCCGACTAAGGGGAACGGGTAACATCTTTTAGATACCTTGCATAAACGCCACTAAAAGAGAAACTCAAAAGCTCCTAAAACATCTTTTGATGATAGTTGATGCTAAGAGAAAGACTTTAGTGGTTGGAACGTGTGGGTTGTTAGATCTTTTGTCTAAAGCAGTTTTTCTTTCTAAACTCGGTTTCTTTACATTTGTTTTCTTGCATAGTCATTGAGGAGCTCACAAAATCTTCATTTGAGTGAAAAACTTAGTTAACTATCTTTACTATCTTGCTCCTACGATTTTGAATTGAAAAAACTTGTGACTTACTCTGTTTTGAAAACAACTTCTTTACGTCAAAACCCTTAGAACAACCAAGATAGGATCTCAGGTCCGAGTTTTGGTTGATTGTATTTCATTTTAGGGCCAAAGTGAGCTATTACGAAGATTCAAAGCTCCCAAAAGATCATCTTTGATGTTCGGTAGAAGCTAGAATGCAATTTTGTCTCGTTGGTCGTATCTCGACATAAACAAACACAACAGTAGCAGTGGCAAGATCAGCTCAAAATCATTGAGTTGGTATTTCCAAAAAGTTACGGCTAAAAGGGGTACAATGAGCACTCTAATGATAGTCTCAACTTAATCCCGTGACAAAGCCTCATATCGTCGTTAGAAGGCTAAAAGAATCCCGTTGTAAGGTTATCTTTGCGGCATTCTGAGGAAAAGGTCGAGAAATCTCGTTTCGGAAACCTGCTTAGTTGAACCGCCAACGAAACAGCCGATAAAGGTCGTCGCTACCACAAACCATGGTCAAGAAATAAATTTTCCGAGCAAGTGTACGGATGATTGATGATCTCTAGCACAAGGAATGTTAGGACAAATAGTGATTAACGTGGGGAAGTACCGAAAGTGATGTGTCGAAACAACTTTTCAAAATTTGTCCTTTTTGGTCAAAACCATTTGTTTGGCTGAGATCAGCACACTAGAATAGACGGAATTTTACTAGAACGAACTTTTTCCTCTATGAATAGCAGATTTGTTGTACTTTATCCTTAACCTTTTCGAAAAAGTTCGAAGTAAGTGCTGTGTGTTCTGATGATTTAGGGACGAACGGCCGGGCCGAGGTATACAGAGGCGATGGCAAGCACTTCAAGGACAGGAAGGGTCTTAATGAATCGGGCTATAGCAGGAACCAGTGCACAAGAAGGAGTGACAGATTCCCGACAAGAAGGTAGTAGGCAGAATCATCAAGGGGAGTCCTAGGCACCGGGAGGAGGCATGGCAACTGTTGACGAAGAAATCGATCTAGGCCGAGACGATGACCTCTCACCAAGGGTATTGAGGATTAACCCGATACAGATAAGACAGAGAGGCGTGGAAGACGAAAGGACTGCATCGGATACTGAGGACGACGAGGAAGTACAAATGATGCAGGAGGAACAGAGGCGAGAAAGGCAACGTGCGGAGTATCGACGTGCACTAGAACAAGAGGGAGAAAGGCTTAGACAAGTGCATTTGGGAATGGGAAATCCCACCCGAGAATCCCACTAGTGATCACCGATCCCCCATAGCTCCAATCGTTCCCCCCGTTGCTCCTCCAGAAGGACCACCGGCCGTACCCCCAAATGCAGCAGGAAACCACGTAAATGGCCACTCTAGCCACGAAAGTACCGACCCGATGGTACTTGAAATCTTAGCAAGCCAAAGGAGACAAGAAGATCTCATGAGAGAACTGCAGAGAAGAAACATGGCGCTTGAGCACGAAAACTACCAGCTCCGGAACTAGAGATCTGGGACGCAAGGGTCGTCGAGCCGAGATGCCTCCAGCAACCACTCCCGATAAAGACGCACTCAGACTACATCCTTGAACCGAGAATGTATGCCCGATCCTATTCACCCGAGGGGCGGGTACGGTCCACCCGAAGACTCCACGACTGATGAAGAAGTGGCAAGCGGGGGACCCGACGCGACGACCAAGGATAAGCTCGAACAGCTCGAGCAGATAGTTAAGAAGTTGGCAGGGGGAAGCGAGGAGGACAAGTTGGCAGAAGTAATCAACGAAGAACAAAAAACTCCATTTACCAAGGAACTAGAACGAACTCATTTCCCCCCAAAATGCATGCTACCCACCTTCCCGTTCAAATTCAACGATACCGGAGATGCTGGAGAACATATTAAGATGTACGTCATGTCCTTATTACAATGGAAAAAACACGACGTGGTCATGTGCAAGTTTTTTCCAGCAAGCTTGGAAGGTGAGGCGAAGAACTGGTTTTACACCTTGCCCGACGAGTCTATAGGCACTTATGCCGTCCTGGTGGAAGCATTTCTTGATATCTATATGCATAACATCATTGCCATGCCAAGAATCAACAAGCTATTTACACTGGCACGATGATTCAGGAAGCCGTTGCGGTCTCGACGGACAGATGGAGAAAGCTTTGCACCGACATCGGGAAGGTGCCCGTCGACCAACAAATGATCGGGTTTGAAAATTCGTTAGGAAAGTATGACCCCATTTGGATAGCAATGTACACCGAAAAACCACAAACGCTAAGAGAAATAAGGAAAATACAAGAACATTATATCGCATTGGAAGAAATACAAGAAGGGGCACGGGATAGGGGAGTACGAGAAGCCAGCGCTGCAGTAGAGGCGGTTCCACGAGAAGATCCAAAGCAATCAGAAAAAAGGCCTAGAACACAACATCAAGGATCAGGAAAGAAGGAATGGGTCAAGAAAGGAAAGAAGCCTCGTCATGAACCAAGAACTTACACTCATCTAAATGCAACATTGGAAGAAATATTCAAGGAAAAGAGAAATGATATAAGATACCCAAAGACGAGGGGAGTCCAATTTGATGAGACAAGAAACCATCCCGAGTTTTGTCATTACCATCAGTAACGAGGCCACTCAACTAATGATTGTCGGGAGGTAAAAAACATCGTCCATCATTTGATCCGAGATGGGTACTTGCGACACTTTGTCAAGACGACGCCGACACCTGTTCAGCCCGACGTTCCTGTGCATCAAATAAGAATCAATCGAGGAACCCAGTTCGCCTGCAACACTATCTCGCACTTGGTAACTCAAGGGTTCGACCTGGGCACAGGTATTACTTCAAGGATTCATAAGAGGGATCGAGCGAGAAAAGATATCTTCAGTATGGCTAAGACTTTGCCCATGGAGCC
This sequence comes from Papaver armeniacum, assembly GCA_023531295.1. NCBI lineage: Eukaryota > Viridiplantae > Streptophyta > Magnoliopsida > Ranunculales > Papaveraceae > Papaver > Papaver armeniacum. The sequence continues at coordinate 9,115 of JAJJWW010003172.1, read as the reverse complement.
TTGGATGATGCAACCGATCACCTTTTCTGCGAAAGACGTCCCGTCAAACGGTCAAGCCCATGAGGACCCCATGGTAATAACATTGTTTATTGAAGACTGGGGAGTCAAAAGAATACTGATGGACAGTGGAAGTTCGGTCGAGGTCCTCTTCTACGACACGGTTAAAAGAATGGAACTATCGGATGACATCTTAATCCCATCAACTTATAGAATCTACGGCTTCAATGGTACGGTAATCGTACCAAAGGGAGAAGTCACTCTCGAGTCTCGGATGGAGAAGGGTATTTAGACACACTCACCACCTTCTCAGTGTCGTCGACGTCGTATCTCCGTATGAGGCGATCCTCGGCAGGCCATGGATCGCGGGCATCAAAGGAGTGGCATCGGCATACCATCAAGACTAAGGTTCTTGTCCTATCGAGGAGGGGTAGAGGTGTTAGGTGATCCCCAGGCTGCACGATAGTGTGTACAGATAAATATCCAACAAAATCAAGAAAGGAGATCACGACAACGCCGAGAAAAGGACAGGGCTAAGAAGATAAAAGCAGGAGAAGAGCTAGAAAAGGTGCTCTCACAAGTCATCATAGCTTATGAAACAGGTGAGAAAGAGGTCTTATAGCAATCAAAGGAGGTGACAATAGTCGACGAACCAAAACCTAACTTCTCGGCCTTAGAGTCTACCCGACAGATCAACTTAGGGACCGGGGAAGAACCAAAAATGGAAGGAATTAACCCGGATGTATGATCACACCACTTAAGAATAGATCCCAAGTTCAAAACGATCCGACAAAAAATAAGAAGAATCACACATGAGTTACAAGAGGCAGTAGAGGTCGAGTTGAAAAAACTATAGGTGGCAGGGATTATTCGAAAGTCCCAGTACCCACAATGGATATTTAACATGGTAATAGTCCCTAAGAGAAATGGAGGGGTTAGGATCTGTATCGACTTCAGCGACTTGAACAAAGCTTGCCCGAAGGACAGTTTCCTCCTCTCCAACATCGATCAGCTAGTAGAATCCATAGTTGGGTAAAAGGCGATAACACTAATGGACTGGTACTCATAATACAATCAAATCCCCCTGGCTCCCAAGGATCAAGAACATACATCTTTCGTTACACCCAGAGGGCTATATTGTTACACTAAAATGCCATGTGGATTGAGGAATGCCGGCGCCACGTATCAAAGGTTGGTGGAACACATGTTCGAAGACAAGATACACAACACCATCGAGGTTTATGTGGACGACATGCTAGTCAAAAGCAAAGTGGCCTCCAACCATATCGGAAACCTTCGGGAGATCTTTCAAACTATGAGAAAGTACAAGATGAGGGTGAACCCGACCAAGTGCACCTTCTAGGTCACCTCGAGTAAATTCCTAGGGTACATAATTACTGATGAAGGTATCGAAGCCGATCCAGACAAAATTAGAGCCGTCGTGAAAATGCCATCCCCGGTGAGAATCAAAGATGTACATCGGTTAAATGGAAACTTGGCAGCATTGGGGCGGTTCATTTCTCGGTCCTCGAATAAGTGCAAAGACTTCTTTGGGACACTGAGAAAAGGAGAAAAATTCAAATGGACCGAGGAGTGCGAGGAAGCATTTCAGAAGATCAAGAAGCATATCGCGAGCCTACGAGTATTACAAAGACCCGAGCCCGATAAAGTATTCACCTTATATCTCGGGGCAACCAGCTATGCCATCATCGCAATTTTAGTCAAAAATGTGGGGACAGAAGAGAAGCCTATATATCTCATAAGTCAAACTATGAACCCGGTAGAGAAGAACTACACCAGAATCGAACAATTAATATTAGCCTTAGTGTTTGCAACACAAAAGCTTCAGATGTATTTCCAAACTCACAGAATTCGGGTACTTACGAAGTCCTCTATGGAATCAGTAATCGACAATGCATCCAGATCAGGACGAATCTCTAAGTGGAGTGCTCAGATCAAACAGTTTAACATTTTCTATGAAATGAGAACAGCGGTAAAGGCGCAGGCAGTGGCCGACTTTTTGGCAGACTTTCCCTTGGACGATGAAGATGAAATAAAAGATATCCCCGACATGGAGGAAGACCGAAAGGATCCATCTGAATTGCTCGAGACCTGTAGTCCGAAACGATGAGAAGTCTTTGTAGATGGATCGTCCAATAAAGATGGGTCGGGCCTAGGACTAGTCTTCACCACGCCTAAGGGGAAGAAGATGGTCCACTCGTTTAGGCTTGAATTTAAAGCAACAAATAACGTCACGGAAAACGTGGCTGTAATACATTCTTTACGCCTGATAGTGGAAATGGGGATCCACGACGTGAGGCAAGTGACTCCCAGCTAATCATCAGACAAATCAGTGGACAATACGCCATACATGACCCATTGTTACAAAAATATTGGGAACTCGCCCAATTTTACATCGGCCAGATACCCAACATCAAATTCCGACATATCTGCAGGAAAGATAATCGACATTCGGACACTTTGGCATACATCGCGTCCATGCTAATTGGTGCAAGTGTTGAAGGTATCGAGTCATGAGAATCTTAATGTCATCCTGCACTGCCAGACAAGTGGACACAAGAGCATGCATGGCGGTAACCACAGCTGATAAATACGGAGCCGATGATTGGCGCAAACCCATTTAAAAATATTTGGAGACAAGAGAATTACCCAAAGGACGACCCGTGATCAACAAAATCAAGAGCAAAGCAGCTGCATACGAACTTTGAGAGGGTATTTTGTACATGAAATCATATTTGGGGCCGTTGTTGAGGTTCTTGAGGAAAGAAGAGGGGAACATAATTCTAAATGAGCTATATTATGGGGCCGCGGGCAACCACAGTTCGGGCCCAAGTTTAGCAGCCCGAGCCAAAACTATGGGGTATTTTTGGCCTTACATGAATGAAGATGCAAAGCATATGGCGCTTATCTGCGACGAATGACAGAAGTTCGGAAAAAAGATACACGCACCTGCGGTAACATTGAACTCAGTAATCAGCCCATGACCCTTCGCTAAATGGGGGATCGATATTGTAGGACCATTACATGTCGGGTCGGGGCAGAGAAAATACTTGATAGTAGCTATTGACTACTTCACCAAGTGGGTGGAGGCCGCGCCGTAAGACACATTCGGGATAAAGACGTTTTTCGTTTCATTTGGGAGCACATCATCTGTCGTTTCTGAGTACCAGCGGCAATCGTCTCAGACAACGGAAAACAGATACATGGCAAAAATATCGACCTGTTATTCAACACCTATAACATCCGGAAAAGCAAATCAACACCCCTTTACACTCAGAGTAATGTGCAAGCCGAAATCACAAACAAAACCATTGCCGACAACCTAAAAAAGAAGTTGGATGAAGAGTATGGAGAATGGTGTGAGGAGCTCTACAATGTTCTATGGGGCCTACAGGACTACTCATCGAGATGCAACCGGATTATCGCCTTTCATTTTAACATACGGGACAAGGCATCCTTCCAACTGAGGCAATGATACCTATAACAAGGACCGAGGCATGGAGACGAAACATCTCAGCGGACCTTATTTTAGCCAAGCTCGACGACCTGGAAGACGCAAGAGAAATGGCCCTACAAAAGATGGAAAATTACCAACGGTGAATGCAACAAGAGTATAACAAACGAGTCCGACCGAGGGAATTCCAACCAGGGAAATTGGTATTGAAAGAACTACCCAGCTATGAGCGTGACAAAAAAGGCGGAAAACTGGCAGAACGGTGGGGTGGACCCTACACTATTGTTGAGAAGGTCGGCGAAGGGGCATATAGGATATTAAAACCAGATAGAACACCCGAACCGCGACCGTGAAACGCTAGGCGATTAAAGCTACACCACCCATGAGAGCAGGTATGATATTATGTCATTTATTTCCTTAAAAATCCACGCGGGGTTGGAAATATGACAATTGCTTCTAATGGTCGTTTCGAACCCGAGGCGATGGAATTGTGCAAGTGTCGGTGCGACTTACACTCGAATTGTCGTTTCGAACCCGGGGCGATGGCATTGTGCAAGTGACGTGGAGACTTACACTCGACGGGCTATTCGAACTCGGGGCGATGGTAGGGTGCAAGTGCCGAGGTAGCCTAAGGGCCCCGGTGGTTGGAAACCAGTGGCCGATTGTCGAGGCATGAGTACTCGACAGTCGAGCATACTACATTGCTCCCATCGCAAGTGGCCGAAATCACTTACCCAAGATAGTTAATGGATAAATACTTGGGGATATCGAGCCAATAGAATTTAAGGCAGACTAAATACCTTACCACTAGATCTAAAAAGACGGTGATGAGATACCTCAATTGGGACATGTCATTGGGCCCGATGACCCTCCCTATTGAGTGTGTTCAATAGAAACGGAATTTACACTAACTAGTTAACTCGTTTTTATGCAGATAAACACATACATACCATAAAAATAACAGCCAAATATGGTCAGCACAACACAAGCAAGAACATCAACAATAAATGACAATGTCAGCAAATAATTAACAACCGATCGGCGACGCAACACCCCATTAAAAGAAAATGTATGTAAAAGTAACGATGTTCAAGCGAATTACAACCCAACGCAAATGGCACAATAGTGACACACAACACTACAAAAGACGTAATTAATCCTTGGGGGGAGCCGATCCCGAACCCGCTTTCTTGGCAGCAGCATCGGCCCTCTTCTTGTCAAGAACCGCATTTACACCAGCTTTAACCTTCGTAACGAGCTTGTAGTTAAACCTCTCCTTTTCAAAGGCAAGATTAAGGGTCGATTCTTGCCGACGCCGCTTTTAATGGCCACCGCTGGCAATTGGGCCTCCCTCGCCAGCCAGCTTCGTCTCCCTCGTCTTCAACCGAGACGTCTCTCCCTCCAACAAACTTCACCCTCTTCCGCTCGGTCATGAAGCTACGAGAAGTAGTTAGTAACATAACAACAACACTAAAGCTAGTACATCAAAAACACAACATACTGGACAACACCTTCAAGTAAGGGGGTAACTACTTTAACGACCTCTTCGGACTCAATTAAACTACACTCAAGAGAAGATATCTTAGAGGATAGTTTCAGATATCGCTGCTCATTAAATTCGTTGGAGGGGCAATATTTTTTATGATCAGTCCAATCAGCCTTTTGCCGAGCATGAGCTATATGTAGACACGATAACTGAGCCTGAACCCACTCTAACTCCTCGGAAACTTTGTTAGACTTCCTAAGCCTCTCAAGGGATTCTTGGTTAGACCTCTCAGCAACATCTTTCTCCCTAAAAATCCGTTGGCGACCAGCGTGCAAGTCTCTAACTTGAAGCCTTAACCGTCCACATTGACTCTCTAAGTTATCAACCAACAGAGTCTTGTCGGCAGTAATACCCTGGAATCGAGACAAACTCGCCCGCAAATTATCCACTTCCTTGGGGACGTACTTTAAGGTCTCATAGCGATGTAGTCGGGTTCGAAGGTCCTCAATATCGACCTCCTGACGATCAATTTTGTCATCCTTATTGACAATCCTCTGCCGCAGATTTAAGACGTGACCTCGTTCAATATCAAACTTTCTCTTCAACATGCGATATTTCGTGGCATCATCGGCGTCAATACTAGATATTTTGGCTAGGAAGGCAGTACTAAGCTTAGGATATTGTCACTATAGAATTCATCATAAATACATGGGATCTAGACAAATACCTTGAGTCTCGGCCAGCCGCTTCTCTAATTCTCGGGTTCGCTCACGTTCTTGCTGCAATAGGAGACGAATACCCTCTTTTTCGGCTGCCTCCCTTCGCTGTATAGCAGCATTTAACAACGCCCGGTTGATATCCTGCAAACATCACAAATGTCAGCAACTATCCCGTGTCATAAATATGCAGCTTGACAAGCATACCTTACCATCTGGTCGAAAGTGTCCTTTAGACCGACATCATACAAAGAGGCAGCCTTGATCTCTTCCTCGTGGAGAGGGAGGCAAAATCAGGAGAAATAAGAGCCCCCAGAGAATTGCATACAGAGCCCGAGATGGTAAAGAAGGTAGTCCACACCGAGCTTGGGGCAAGGACTATAAGAGGTGTAGCCCCCAACGTCTCGCCCCCGGAAGCCACCTTGCCAGCATCCCCACTAACTTATGTTCCACCACCAACAACCCCTCTCCCCTCGCCCTTGTTACCAATCTCATCCTCATCATCAAAAAGACCTTCGTCATCGTCATCGTCAGAAAACACAATAACAACACCTTCGCCAAGGTTAACACCTTTGCCAGCTGACTGCTGGGGCATAGCTCTCCTTGGGGCAGACTCATCGACTCTCAAATCCTTGCCTTTTCCACTAGGCTTCCCACCTACAAAGGTAGACGAAACGTCATAAGTTTTCTGAGGCGACTTCCTCAGGCAATGGGATAGAGGTAGCCGATCATCGGGATCCTCACCATCTTTCGCCAAAGCACCTCCAGCTCTATTAGCTTTCAACTTCTGCGCAAGAGACAACATCAGATCCATTCAAGGCAACAAATAGGGGCAAGTACATGTAAGGAGAGTAGAGCAGTATATTTGTTACCTTCCCTGTCTCCTCCTCGGCTCCTCAGCTAGAACCCCCTATCCCTCTTCTGAAGATTAAGAACATCAGATTGGGCGCCATGGGACTTGGGCTGCAGAACATCAATAAGTAAAACATCACCCCACCAATCACCCGAGCCGACTAACCAAACCGAAAATCACCTCAAAAAACTTGCCCGATCAACGTTAACCACCCAGAAGGGGTAGGACTCGGCCGGAGGGGGAAACTTGCCGTTCAGAAGAGGACCATAAACAACTAATGAAACCTGATCCCAAGCCACGTCACTGGTGTGACGAGCATGTTTGTTAGAAGTCTTCCCCTCAGGATCTTCATCTAACAAAAGCTTCTTGAAACCCTCAGGAAGAGTCTTATGACGATGAGGACTAGCGGCAAAACCGACAAGATCACCATTTGCGGAAGTCCCACTTCGATAATTAGCAGCAAAGCTGGCAGGGGTGTAGTCGCCTGATTGAGAAGAGTCTTAAGTGGACCAAGCACTGAGAGTACACTCGCCCCGACTGCGCCTCTCCCACTCGGATATGATGTGAAAGGTGTTTCCATTCCATTGGGATAAAGCACGGGACAGGCGAATTTTGGAGAGCTTCATACAGAAATGGATGGATGGGATCGTACAAAGGAAAACGTAACCCGAGTTCTAGCTGACCCCTGGTGATGATGGTCACCCCGGCAGAGTGTGGAAACTCCATAACATCATCCTTCTTTAGAACGCCCTTCTGACCCAACAAAAGTCTGACGTCATAACCAGGAGATCAAATTCATCTTTTAACTGCTGGATGAACTGTTCGTCTGTCAAATCTTTGGCAATCCTCTTGTCAGTCCTACATGAAAAGGAAGGAGGATCGTCAGAAAGAATAGAGTTTAGAGCACGATGATCATACTTAGAAGGACTTTCGACAATAAACAGAGAATCGAGGGGAACACCATCTTCATCAGAAAAGGTATAACTCACGCACCTTTTTTCTTTCATGGGAGGAATTGAAGATGCCATGGAAGGTGATGGTAAGCAGAAGAACGGCCGGAAAAACGAACGACGACGAAGGAAATCAAAGGCTACAACAACAACAACAACAACAACTAAATATGACAAGAAGAATAAAAAGAAACTAGGGTTTGAGGGAAGATTTTCGTCGCAAGGATGAATGGGAAGAGGAGCAGTGAATGTGAAATGGCGAAAATAAGAAGAAAGACTTAAGCTATCACTATTCTCTCAGAAGGACGAAACAAAGAGCCAAGGGTTTAAAGGTCGGATTTATATCCCCCACCAATTGCAACCGGCGGATAAGGTAAACAGGTCCTCAAATTGAATGTAGTGGGAGACAACATGGCGTGAAACCCGGCATGGCTAGGGACGTGGGAGACGAGGCGGTTTCTTCCCTTCGTGTCAATTACACGAGTGAAAGAAGGGGCATAAATGTAGATGTAAATAATCCACATGGACAGGTGGAACAATCCTAGGCAACGTCATACCAGTAATAAGCCAGAACGAGAAGCACTGAATCATCTTATCTAACCTCGGCGCGAGAAAAGAGAAACTAAGATTGCCCGTGAGGTTGACGTAAAGGAAGGAAAAGTTCTGATGTGATGCTCATCGGGTACAGAAAACAATAAATGCTCTGACAAAGCTTTATGAAGAGATAAGAAGAATCGGGTCGCAGAAGGACTCGAAATAGGAATCCCAAGGGCGACATCGATTGCAACCACCAAACAAGCGACAACGGACGGGAAGGCATCGGAAGCGGATATTACTCGGTTTGGCTAAGCTTCTTGGCTAGGATATTACCTGATCACCCGAGAAGAGTATCAAGGAAGATGTGTCACGTCTAACACTGTAACCTGGTTGTATCGTCATATGTAACTATAAATAGAGATCATGTAGAGAGGAAAAGATCAGGTGAGAAGTAAGGGTGTAGAGCAATTCAAGAGCTAGAGAGAAAAAAGAGAAAACTTGTTAGCTAGATACTCAACTTTGAACTTTGAATTAAATAATAAGATCATCCTTTCACCCCGTGGACGAACCACGTATATCTTGTGTTCTTGAGCATCTTTTACTTATTTACTTCATGTATGTGCATTTTATGATTCTTTGGATGTAGTAGTAGTAGGATTTTCTACATCTACATCCTTGTTGTAGAGGTGATTGTTTGGGACAAGATGGAGCCCCAAGTGCTATAAATGAACCAAGAATTCAGATGCAGAACGTGTCATTATATTCTAAAACTGGACCTTAACAAGGAAAACAAAATAACATATATTTGAGAACGGTTTCAACAACAGGATAGAATGAATAGGAACCAATTCTTCCCCTTGAGACATGGCAGTAAGAGATAAAAATAGGTAAAATTATCAGGCTGACCAAGAATAAGAAAGTATAAGATGTTGGTTTTTGTTATGGCCTAACAATGAGAACCCAGCTGAGAGATTTTCACAGATACTTAAACAAAAAATTCAAGATATTAATTTTTTGACTGGATATAAAATGAACTCTTTCCCAACAGGCAGTTCTGAAGCTAGAGCACTTTCACTAGAAGCAATAGCTAGCTTTAGATCT
>JAJJWW010003171.1:0-39382 GCA_023531295.1 Papaver armeniacum | reverse complement strand
ATATTGTTCCTTAATTTATTCCATTAACTACATATTCATTATTTCGGAAATATAAGCCAAAAATGTATACATTCTAAATTTTTATGAGTGATCTAAACATTCCAACACATAGTGATTCTATCGTTCCTCACTGTATTACTTTTTATGTGTAAACCCCTGCATGCCATATGTCTAGCCATTTTTTACTTGGAATATTAACTCCCAAACTAGAAACTTCTTTACCTATTCAACTTCATGAAGCATCATTGATCCTTCCCGATATCGTTGTGATACGATATCCGACTCTAACCAAGCAGTACTACTGTCATTTCTTTTTTTCTCACCCTAAAGGGCCGGAGTGAACTTCGGTTCCTAAAAATGGAAGTAAATAATATAGGATAAAGAAAGAAAACACGTTGTTATTAGGTTATTATTTTGAATCAAAGAAACATAGTTTATCATCATCGAAGAAAAATAGAAGGAAAAACTAAACCAGGAGAGCTAATAACCAGGTATGGAGTTTTTCACTTTTTCCATTCATTTTCTTCTTCTATTTCTAGAGAACAGTCTTTTCATTATGCTTGTATAATATATCTTTTTCTCTGTTTTTTCCCCGACGGTTATGGATATGAATAAACTAGAGGTACTACTTGAAGTACTTATGGGCGAGAACATCTGAATACCGTGTTATGGATATGAATAAACTAGAGGTACTACTTGAAGTACTTATGGGCGAGAACACCTGAATACCGTGTTTTTCCTGGATATCTTGGTACAATGAGAATTATTGCATGTCGATTTGTAAACCACAACAACAATAAGATTCCCAAAATACTGGAAAAAAAAGGAGGTTGATTTTAATTACAATGTTAAGTATTTTGGATAAGGTATTTACAGTGGAGTTCGTTATGAAATTTTTCAAGGGTTCAACTATAGTTTAATCAGTCTTGATCAAATAACATTATCTTCTATGAAAATGGTGGAGGCGGATGTTGATGATAATAGGGGTTGTGGATTGGGTGAATATGTCCAGCTGACACTCAACTCTATCTTAGCATCCACAAAAGAACTACAAGATCAAGGACTTTCACAAGGTAATATTTGCTTAAGAAATCACATTACGACGTGATTGTGGTAACCGATCATGCATTTTTGGTCTATAATTTTTAATCTCCTAGATGTGCGTTGTTTTTTTTTTTCTTTATTTTTTATACGGACCAACTGGGCTGAACTCTCCTGAGTATACTAGCCAATTTGAGCAGCCCATGTTAATCCAATAAAAATATTAATAACATGGTCTAATTTAGGTCTTATTTATAGATGAATTTAGAGAAAATATATAATCCAACTTATCCAAGCCTTCTTAGATGGAGTTGACCCTTATACCTCTACAGGATGTTACCGTTGTGCTATACAGGAGTAATACCTACCAACAAGAGGTGCGCTTTTCTGTAACATGTTTTTGTGGTTCTCTTTTCGGGTTTGAAAATCCTATGTAATTGTATCCAGTAGCGAATCCAGACTTCAACCCGCTGGGGGCACATTTTGTAGAAGAAAAACTCATAACACCAAGAACTATTGAAGTACAATAAAAAAACACATGGCCATACACATTTTTATTCGATATTGAGTCGCTTATTAACAACTTGTTTTTGAAATATCTTGCAAATGTAGCTAGAGTTTAATTCGATCGAAAAAAGCAAAACTTTCTTTAGTTTATTAATATTTCTATTTAATATTCCGTTCGTCCAAGTTATATATAAGGAAAATCCAAATCTGTTAGTTTAATAAAAAAAAATCTAAGATTTATAAAATCTCATATCTTTTCTTGTTTTATCCTTGTTGTATTCCCAATACTAGAAACATCAAGTTGATTGTAGTAATATGTATGCATCATAAAGATGTGCATATATGAAGAAAAAAAACTATCTAGAAATTAGAAACCGACCTATCTAGTCGGACAAGCAAAAATCACTTCTCCGCCAAGGTAACTTAGACAGAGGGAGAGTTATTGATCAAAAGAAGAATCCAAACTAGTAAAACACAAATCACTATGGTACAAAGATAACACATATGGAATTAGGTGTATTTTTTGTTTTCCTTTAAAATATAAGAAGCAAAACAATTTTGATTGGCTCTATGCATTCCTATGGAAAGCTAGTATTTTCTTTTTTTGATATCCTAGACTAGTGGTCCCTAGACTACTTCCAAACTCCTTAGATTGGAGTGGATTCTGGCAATTACGGGGTTCGAACCCATACCTCCGCAAATGGGAGGGAGCATGAGAATTATCAAACACTTGATGGTCTCTATGGCAGGTGAGTATACGACTATGAATTAATCATATTTCTATGAGTACGTGGACCGTATATTTGGTAACCGGTCCCTAAAGTATATATAAAAATAAAAATAAAAGAAAACGTTAATCATCACAAGTTTTAAATATTTATCAAATTTATTAGCCACAAAAACATTGATCTTCTAAAATATTGGTGGGCGTCGGTAACCCCAAACAACCCTTACTAGATTCATCCTGCCTATATGTATTCAAAAATTGCAAGGGGTGGTGTAGGAACCCCGATTTTGCACATCTTAAGGTCAAATTCATTAATTGAAATGTTTTGGAATTGCGTGGAAGAGTGTCAACCTGGCAAATCATTTTTAGCATGGACTAGATACTAGGGGCCTTGTAGCGAGCCCATAAACTTTTGAATCACCCAAATCCGAGAACCATAGGTCAAGATATATCCGAAATGGTGAAAAGTGTGAGGATTGGGCCTCAAAATCCTATTCGGCATGATTTATTAAGGTCATACCAAATTTTTGTGGGAATACAATTCCATATAAACCAAACCTGACTATTGGATCTCTGGATTGGTATTCCCTCACAAATTAGGTATCCCTTTATAACTAATTTAGTTCAGTCCCATTGCAGGATGATGCGGACGAATTTTCACACAAAACCCCCTTTTTTTTAATAGTTAGCCGCCATTATTTATAATCGTCTTTTCCATGTTTACAGAAACCCTAGAAATTAAATGAAATAGTGCAATTTTAGTAAATGAAATTGAATAATAGTTAGTATTTGGATCCTAAGAATTAAATGAAATAGTGCAATTTTAGTAAGTGAAATCGAATAATAATTAGTATTTAGAAATATTATATTGATTAAGTTAGTAAGAATATTTAGAGTTTCAATGTGAACCCTGCAATCGAAGTTAATGAATCCTAACATATAATTAATGGGTGAGACCTATAAATAGTGAGCTAATTTTTGAGTTGAAGGGACAAAGTTTGTTTATCATTTGGTTTTTTCCATTCATACAATAATAACAGGTATTTCTCGATTGTTATTTTTCATTCCATGTAATGCTTACATGCCAACGGTGTAAACTGAATAATGAAGGAATAAAATAAAGAAATGCGAGTTATCCATATTAGCATGTCATATGGTGATACTGATCAGCGGACACCATAACTTCTCTTTGTTCTCCTCTCTAGCTCCTTCTCAAACCCAAAAAACCTCCCACCACCATTAAAGCTTACTGCTCAGATCTAATCCATTTCGGGCTAGATTTGAGTAGGTTTCTTTATTTTTTCTTGTTTTCTTAGCGCCTAGGCTACGATGTGGCCCCTCTTTATTTTTTGACACCTATGTAACTAAAAAACCTGCCCCTCCAAATCCCCTTAACTGTTCTGCTTTTTGAGAAAAAAGTAGGAAGTTAAAAAAAGAACAAAGTTAAACAGTTAGGTAATAAAACTGTTTTTCAAGTTTTTTCCTAGTTTATACGACGTGTCGTCATTTAAAGAGGGGCCACATACTTCAAGTATGTGGCCCGACCACATCGTAGCCGCACCGTTTTCTTAGATAGCTAGTAGTTTAGGTTAGATTTGTTTTATTTATTGCTTGAATCTCCATTGCTTTTAAGAGATTTTATGGTGTTCTTGTGGTTATTTTTCCTTTTTTGTTTATGTCTTCTCCTTTGTGGAAATTCTCTGTGCGATCTCATGGCGTTTCTTTGTGATTTCAATGGAAATTTTTGGCGGAAGTTCAAGTGTGGTGATCAAGATTCAAGACTTTGGGCATATATATTATTCTCATACTTTTATGAGTAGATCTCTCTTTCAAGAAGAAAAAACCTTATAAAAATGGTTGTATTATAATCCCAAAACCATTCTTTCAATCTTCGGATTGCTAGGTGCTCTTGTTGGTCGTTCGTTACTTCTCTTCACAGATTACTCTTTGTTAGTACCTTTTAGTTTCGATATTTGATCTTGATGTTCTTGAAGTCCATGCAATCTCTATTTTATCATGAATGAAATTTATAAGATTTATCATAAAAAATAATAATAAAAAAATGGTGATACTGATACTCTTTCATTGGATTAAGTTTGGTTTTGATTTATTGTCATTATATTTGGTTTTACAGTATATAATAGGTCGATAAAGTGGATAGTCCCTGGATTTTGTGTTTGCTTTAATGCTTTATTATATTCGGTTACGAATCTAGAACATAAGTTCAGTGGGGGAATAACCTATTTTCGAAGATCGTATATAACTATGTTAGAGCATAGCTCAGTTGAACCCACCAAGCGTTGGTATGTCAAGTTTGGTTGTCATATTTTAGTGAGCCAAAACTCATTTTAAGAGTCGCTTGATTATGTACTAGAGTCAACTTCGTATAGGTTATCTTGAAAGTATTAGGATATGAGACATTACAAGTATTGCAAAGACTTGAAGAAGTGAAGAAGTAAGGAGCTACAACAACAACATCATCCTTCCACTTGAGGTTAGTGATATTTGACTTGAACTGTTTCATTCCCTAACGTATCTTTCAAGTCGTGCATATTGAAAACAAAACTGCGAAGCATGAATGAATATACTCTAGTTAGACATAGTATTAAGGAATACAATACGAGGTTTATTGCTTAACCATTAAACTTTGTAGATAAGACATAGACATAATCGTTTGAATGCTATTGTGATTATGTATGGGTATAAGGTGAAGATTTCATCCTAGGAAACAATGTTTTACATTTTTTTTAAGGAAGTAAATTCATGAACTTGTTTTGTGAATCGAAAGAGAAATCGCCATGCATTATTGGTATTGTTATTCATTGCATATCTTTTGAACTACCAATATGTGTGATTAGTATAACCGCTCATGACTTGTTTATGTTCTTGGTAAAACTATTCACAAAGGCCTGACTTTTGTATTGGTATGACTTTTATTAGTGAAACCAATCTTAAGTAATTAACTGAGATGGTATGATCGATTTTGTGTTATTGGTATGACCGACTCTGGGTAAAGGGGAACCGATCCTAATAAGAGGTGCAACATGTCACAAAGGGGAATCGATCCTTGTATGAGGTGCAGAAAGTTTTTAGAATAAAGGGGAACCGATCCTATGGACATGTGCAACACGTTTTTAGGCAAAGGAGAACCGATCCTCTGGACATTTGCAGCAAGTACAAGTTAGATACCATATATATGTGGGGAACCGATCCTAGTACCTGGTCAACCGAATTTTTGGAAAGCTAGTGTGACTATGCACAATACTCACATGGAGGTAGAACCGAAACTTGTTTTGGTGGAACCGTGAAACCCATGATTTGTGATTGAGTGTTCTTGATCAATCACATAGTTCTTGAAAGTTAGATGAACCAATTCTAAACTTGTTTGGAAGTGTGGAAAATCGGTTTCAAGATTGTAAGTATGAAAGAGGACTTACAAAGTAAGGATGTCGACATACTTTGAACATGTGCAGTAACGATAATCATTAATTGTTTAAAGTTATTCCTTAATAGCTAAAGGAAGAAAATCTCGGATCAAATAAAATAAATTGAGAATCCTTTATTTATGGTTTTGAATTTTATTTTTGGAAAATAAAAATTAGTAATGTGCATTTACTAGTTGGAGATTTTCTAAGAGATTTTCGTTTATTATTTGGACAAAGCATTTCCAGGAATTATGGAAACCAAATCTGGAATATATTTCATATATCCTGAGAATATTTTCGGTTTTGGAAATTCCTTGGTGTCCAAACTTCCTTGGTCTATAAATATGAAAGTTTGCATTTTGAGCAAACTAATCCTCGTACAGCAAAAACTATCTCAGTTGTGCTGCTACTGGTGAAGCCGCTTATTCGGAGAGGAGATTAACCTAATTAGGCGAAATCTCTTACGTCCGCTCAGTTTAAAGACTTCTTTGGGATTGAGAAGTTCTATTAGTACCGTTGGTGGGAAACTAGATAATTGAGATTTATCTTTTGTTTTCGGTTGATTTGATTGACTAACAGTAGTTGAACTTTGATTGCACCAAGTTTGTTTATGCTTGAGAATCTTCTCTTCTGATATAAGATTCACTCAAACTAGATCGAAGTTACGACGGGGATCTTTAGACTGTTTGTAGTTCTAAAGACGTCTTGTGATAATCCATTGTTAACAAACTCCGTTATGTGCGTGATTGATCACAAGAGATTCAAGTTGATTGTGTGCAGGTGTTTATTGAAGATCTAAGAAGATTTGAAGACAAAGAAGACTTTGAAGATTTCTGATTTGGGTTCATAATCTTTGGTGTGCACAATACTTGTTTCGGTAAAAGAGGATCCAACTATAATCGGTTTGTCCTTGTGGTAGATTAGATTGATTAGTTGTGTAGATCGGCATCAATACAATTCTTTGTGATTAAAAGTATTGATTGCAAAATCTTAACAATTACTTTGGTAATTGATAATAAGATAGATCTAAGAACCTGACGAATGAGTTTATTGAGATAAACAGAAGTGCCTTTGTCGAACTCACATCACTTGGTTGAAAAGAGTTGATACCAAACAGATTTGTTGTTCCTTTACTGTTTGGAATTGTAGATGGGGAAAAACGATTTGCTGGTTTTTAAGGAATTGAGGAGACGACCGTACAAAGGAGGTTCCTCGAGCTGAGAAAACTGCTTAAACTCACACAGATGCACTGTAAAGGGAGTGCTTGAATTCGAGAGATCAATCTGTAGGACTCCGGCCTAAACCAAGACAATGGTCGTTCTAGAGTCAATTCGATCACAAGAGAGGATGGGTCGATCTGTAGGAGGGAAGCTGAGAAATGTGTGAGATCAATGGTGATCAAGGATTGTGAATATGTTTAAGATTTCTGACGAACTGTTGAGTTCGAATAAGTTCTGATTGATTGATCGAATTCTTGAGAGTGAATGCTCAGAATTCTTCTGTTAGACGAATGTTGTCTGTCCTGTTCAATCACGAGTTTAGAGACTTATTTATATTGCCAGAAATAGTAGACACATTGATCCCATGAAGTGTGACACTTGCTGGAGTCAAAGAGTGGGGAAGTGGGAAATCGTGTTAAAACCAGTTGCTCATCGTGCAGAGACTTGGTTGATTGTCCACCCACTACTTTGCTAACTCCTATAACTGTTTGCACGACTTCTCACATTCTCATCGTGGATTACACGTGTTGTAGACCGCTAGACCAAAACCCTAGTTGATATCCCCCTTGTGACATGATTGATGTCTCGTTATTTTAGTTAGTCAGTTGTTGACTTGATGAGACGATGAGTCTTTGTATTGTTGAGTCGAACATGATTTACAAATATTCTAGAACTCATGAACATGTCTGTTGAGACAGAGGTATAATTATCGAATAAAAGTTGATAGTTAAGGTGAGCAAATATTGCTCACTTGATGAATTGTTAAATATTGATAGTTGAATCAATATTCCTTAGTCTGAGCAAATATTGTTCATCTGAGCAAATGTTGCTCGTTTGATGGATTATTGGTAGCAGGACCTAATAGAATATTAATTTAAAATACTGGCAACTGAACCGAGTATAATAATTAAAGTGTTGATTACGGGATCAACATAAAATTATTAGTGCTTGAATCTGGAATTATGAACCTTGTATTCAAAACCCTAATTTCGATCATTTGATGATTTATTTAAAATCAACTAAGGAGTAAAGGAGGGACCGCTACATGGGATGATGGGTCGACCATGTAGCGCCCAGATGCTCGAGTGAGCAAATACCAAAGTCTCTTGAAGACCATTTGGTGAAAGGATGATTAAATGCTGGTTTAATCATTTATTAAAATAGTGCTCGTCTGAGCGTTAGATAATAAAACTTTATTATGAAAAAATGAGGGACCGACCAAGGGGTCATGGAACCGGCCCTGGTTGGTCATGGGATCGTCTGACGATCGTTTTGTGAAATTCCAAGTTGTTTGGAAGAGTTTTAAACCTAATGTGAACAAGTTAGGTCAAAATGGTGAAATGTGTGGGACCGGCTTCTTGCAAGCCAAAAGGCCAATCTTGGTCGGTCAAGGTAATATGCCCATGTCACCAAAGTGTTCGTGTCTCAGTCCTGAGAATTTTGATATTTTCTGATGCGCGTTTGAGCAACATTTGAGAAAATATGAAGAAATTAGTGTTTTTGCTCAACTGAGGAAACTTCATAAGATGAAGGAAATAATAATAATAAAATAATGAATCATGAAGTGTGGGACCGGCTATGGCTAAGGCATGGCCGGCCGGCCAATAAGCCTGGTCCCATGGCACTTTTCCTAATTTTATATTATTTTCATGATTTGAAGGAAATATCATGAAATCAAGGAGTTTGTTGAAATAAAGGAGTTCCTTAAAGTGAAGGAGTTTAATAATAATATCATGAAATTATTTCCTTGGTGTCCGGTCCCGTGAACCTTCCCTAATTTTATATCATTTCCTTGGTGTGAAGGAACAAGCTTGGTAAAGGGGCGTCATGAAATGGTAGAGGGGCGTCAAGTGTGATAGCAATGTCCCTCTTATTGGTTAGGGGGTGTCCTATAGGGGTGTAGATTGACTAGATTACCCATTCACCTTAAATTAACCAAAATTAAATCAATTTTTTTTAATTAACCAAAATCAAATCAATTTTTTTTTTCATCTTTTTCTTCATCTTCTCTTCTCCTCCATCAACCCTAACCTCCATTAAAACCGAAAATGTCATCGTCTTCGATTAATCGGGGATTTGAAAAATGTTTGGAAAAACCCAGTTAGGGTTTAGTTTATCGTGTTGGATTTAAGTTAATTTTGTATTAAAAATTAGGGTTTTGAATGAAAATTGAAATTGAAATTTCTGGGTTTATGCTAGTTACGGTTGGTAATAACTCAAATACCAACCGTAAGTTCTTAGTTTTGAGAATATGTTCGATTCACGGTTTTTATTTGCATCATATTTATCAACCGTAATTGAGTTACGGTTTGAAACTCAATTAAACTAACCAACCGTAAATCATCCTGAATGTTAACAACTTATCAAATAGTTATGTACGGTTCAAAAGTTAAGATGACTTACCAAACGTAGGTTAGTTACGGTTGGTTTCGATTCATTAGTTACCAACCGTAGGTTAGTTACGGTTGGTTTATAATCATTAGTTACCAACCATAGTGAACTTAGCTCCATACACAGACTCATTTGAAAATGGTATTCCTAGTCTCATGACACGATATCAAGATACAGGCAACGGTGTCAAGAAGAGAAATGGTATGCCTAAAGTTTGGTTGAAACTAAATGTCCACCTACTTGTTAGTTTGAAGGGCCACTTTTTGATTCTTCTACGGTTGGTATTGTTTACCCAAGTTACGAACCGTAAGTTCCCTACGGTTCGTAAGGGAACAAATTATACCAACCGTAACTGGTTTTTTTCTGGGTTTTCCCCAACATGTAGTTACGGTTGGTAACGAGCTCCATTCCAACCGTATGTTCTTCTGAAATTTTGGGTTTTCCCAAAATTGAACCAGTTACGGTTAGTAATTGATACATTACGAACCGTAATATATAGTTACGGTTGGTAACGAGCTCAATTCCAACCGTATGTTCTTCTGAAATTTTAAAAAATTTGATTTGTTACGTACTTTAGAAGTATACCTAGTCATTTTCAATGCTGGGTTCTTCACTTTGTTGGTTAATTTTTTCAATTGGTTGAGATTGACCTTCACAAATATCACAAAAGTTTCTTTTTTCTTCTCTAATTTTTTTTAATAACCTATTTTAGAGTTATGAATCATATGATAAGTGAAAATTAATTATCAACACTAATCTTGATTATCAACACTAATCTTGATTATCATTACTAATCTTGATTATCAACAATAAGGGATAATTAGTCATTTCCAGATTCTATTTGATAAAGGACACTTGAAAATTACTTGTAATGACCTTTTTGTCTTATTAGGGTGCCGCCCCTCTACCATTTCATGCCGCCCCTTTACCAAGCTTGGTGAAGGAAATATCATGAAATTGAGAAATTTCATGGGATGAAGGAAATAATAATAATAAAATAATAAGGAACGCAAGGTGTGGGACCGGCCACAACTAGGGCATGACCGGCCGGCTAGTGAACCCGGTCCCGTGACACTTTTCCTAATTTTATATTATTTCCTTGATACAAAGGAAACACCATGAAACTGAGGAGTTTCCTTAAAACGAAGGATTTTGTTCAAATGAAGGAATTTTCATGAGATCAAGGAAAAATAATAAAATATGATAAAATAAAGAACTAAGTGTGGGACTGGCCATGGCATGACTGGCCGGCCGGTGGGCCCAGTCCCCTAGCGCCTTAGCTAATATTTTATTATTATTATTATTTTTCTTACTATTTTGCATAGGTTCATCGTTCCTTCGTATTTTGGAATGCTCGTCCGTGCATTCAGGTGCTCGTATTATTGCTGAATACACTTGCACCATTTTGGCCGGGGCTTAATCGATAGCGGATCAGATGCCCGTACGTTGAATATTTATCACTAACCCATGGAATTCTGCTGGGAAGAACCACGAATTGAAGTAATGAAATATTATGAAGATCGTAGAATATTTCTGAATATTCAGTTAATGAATTTAACGATTAGAAATAATTAATTGATGACTCTATACTAGCAGGCACGCTGTCTAGGAGCATTAATTATTTGAGAATTGAGCGTTATGAGCTTGTTGAAGCGTCATATTTCTCTTATATAGTCAGGGAAAACATTGTTACATACTGAAGACGTTATTGCTCTATACTAGCAGGCAAGTTGTCTAGGAGCCATCCAATCGTTTGATTCTATATAAAAGTAATTACTGAAATTGCTCAGTATTCATGAGATATGCCGTTGCCTCGGTTGAGAGACTCCACATCCACATATGCTCTGAGAGACAGTATTCTCGGTCAGAGGTTCTTGCGGCATGAGCTTTCATACTTCAATGAGAGACATGAGCCTCAATACTCATTTGATTGCTAGATCAGGAGTATGTACAATTATGGTTTTACGATTTTAGCCTTTGTCGAAAATCCACCATCTACATTAAGTCCCCTGCTTAGTGAGGGACAATCATGTTCCTCAGTCAGCACTGGATGGTGATTTTTCTAGTTACAGACGAAATAAGTAATTAAACTTAGTCGTAAGATAGAATGTTACCGGATTTTCGATTTGCTCCAATGATGCCATGTACGAGCAATTGCCGAGATAAAGATCATGGTGATACGATGGAGCGTCGTCCAGCAGGTGTGGAGTGATGAGGCGCTGATTTGGGTGGTGGAATGTCCAATTTAATGGTTTTAGTATTCGTCATCCTCTACGAGCTGCGGGAGAACTTACTGAAGTTTCACCCACCTCGAGCCGGCGTAAGTTTTAAGTTCTTTTTTAAGAAGCTTGTAACTTGTTCATGAGTTGTTCATGTTAAAATTATATATACATATGCATATATAGGCGTGAGTTTTATAGAAAACCCTTGTTTTAGGAACGGACGTTCGTTCGTTAGTTTAAGAAACGAGCATAATCCCTTACTTATGAGAGATTTTTTTTTGTTATAGACCTATGTCTAGTGATAAAATTTTGTTTATGAGATTTGTTGAAAACCAAAATTTTATCTTAAAAGTGTGAGTTTTCACAAAATCGAAATAAACCCTCGTTCCAAAGACGGGCGATCATTCGAGGGAAAAGTTTTTTTTGTCAAAAAATCCGTGCCATGTTCACGATTTTTATTATTCACGTGAGTTTTTTCTCACGTCAATTTTTTTTTTGAATTACGTGAGTAATTCACGTTATATATATATATATATTATTTTTGTTGAAAATCAAAAATTGATTTTGAGTAATCATTAAAAGTAGACAATTATTTATGATGAAATATTTCCTTGGTGTGAACTTCCACAATTCAATAGTGAATATTTACTCAGTGAAAGCTATGTTCACGGTTTTATGAAAAATCAAGTTTTGATTTTTTGAATAACGAATTTTTTGCTCGTTTTTACAGAAGAAACGAGCAAGTTTTTTGAAATCACCCATCGTCGGTGAAATTGTAAACAGATAAGAGTTGGATTGTTACCGTTTTGCACGTGTTGTTTCCAACGTGTTTTGACTCCACGCTTTTCGTAATAGACAATGGTGACTCCTGGGTGTCTCTGATTTTCCCGAGAAATATTCTGGAAACACCAGACCAATATGAGGACTTTTTCAGATGTTCATGCCAAGGTGAATCGTCCCGAGATGAGGGAATTGATTCGTGGTACGCCTCTTGATCAAATGAGGAAGAAGATAGGCGAAGATGAAAAGTTGAGAACCCGTTGATCGTAGAGTTTAGCCGTATCCACCCGGTATGAAGGATGAACGTTTAGCCAAGATCGATTTCCATGTTGAATGTAAGGAAAATGACCATTTGCATGTTGTCTATGATGATCCTGGATATCATCTCGAAGAGATTGCTGCAAAACATCCATTTGTTTGCGTCTTCGAAACTAGGGGACGTCGCTCAACTGTGAGTGTTATGAATCCTATCTAGAAATTTTTACTTGCATGTCATCCGCTTTGGAAGTTGATGAAACTTCAATGATTGACCCCAACTTTAGAAGCTAAGAGACTGAGGAATCATATGCAAAAAGAATCCTTCGGTTTGGAGGTGTCTAGGGCGGTCAATGGCGCGTGCACATTCATAACTTGTAATCCCGTGCAAATTTTCAGATTTCATAAAATGAGTGTGGAAGCCATATCTTTCTGCTCGTATGTCCGATTGATACGCCCTTTTAGTATGTTGTAGCAGAGACATAGACGAAC
The DNA here is from genome assembly GCA_023531295.1 of Papaver armeniacum. Lineage (NCBI taxonomy): Eukaryota > Viridiplantae > Streptophyta > Magnoliopsida > Ranunculales > Papaveraceae > Papaver > Papaver armeniacum. Next base: position 26,322 of record JAJJWW010003171.1, on the reverse strand, counting down.
ATCTTTTATCAAGGAAGTATTGTCCCATTCCTCACTTATTGGTACGTTTTTGTAAACCCATGGCCTGAAGTATGTTGTATCTCATTTGTAGAGGTGATGATAACATCTTGTAGAAGACTTCGGCTTGTGCTTGTTCGTCGTGCAAGCTTTGGGAAGACTTTCATGTATTCATATCTTGATATGAATCATTAGTGCTTGGAGAAGTGTGATCCATCGAACACTTCAGAGGATGGATAGTTGATGAAGCTGGTCTTCAGGATGTTGTTCTTGAGACCGTTGTTAATGCTGAGATCACAATTGGATTTGCTCTAGGGACCCTTGTTGGTGTTGAGACCATAGAAAGAAATTGTTCTAGAGACCCTCGTTGATGATGAGACCATGAAGGAAGTCGGGATTTGCTACAAAGACCAAAAGATGGTACGTTGAACCTCCCTAAGATGAAGGTGTACTGGGAGTTCAACCCGAATTCTCCTGAACAATGTGACTTTACTGTGAAGTGGCTTTGTCAGGGAATCAATGTTGTTGCGGCAGATAGCAGCGGCAGTCCCCATTCTGGATGTCTGATCGGTGGGGAGAAGAAGTTCCTTAGTCGTGCAAGGCTTGTAATGTAGAGAAGTTCCATTGATGAATGAACGGAAAGTTTTGCCGAAATACGTCACCAGAAAATTCAGAATTCAGCCTTTTAGAAAAAAACGCTGTAGAATCTTCATCCGATGTCGGATTTTTATGGTCCGCCCCTGTTTTCTTATGCCCAGGAAATTTCCTAGCTTTAATAAAAGAAGCTTTTTGGATTTTGAGCATGTTTAGGAGTCGAAATTGGCGAAACAGTAAACTTCCAGGAAGTTTTCAGAAAATTTTCAGTTGGCATGTAGTTGAGTGTTTCGGCCGCATCGTTTTGCTAGCTTATCCAATTGATGTGAATTTTGGATATGTTGTAGAGGACATCCGTAAGAAGAGAATGGTATATGACTAATCCTTAGATTCCTTACAAATTTCTCCCAGTTCATCATCTTGTACGGGGCAGCTTAAAATCAACTCGGATAGACTTACTTGTAAAACGTCTTTCTTGTATCTTCATGTTATTTGCTTGTGTCTTGAAGGCATAATGAAGTACTTTGATGATGTTAGATCACTTACATCCTGAATTTATGATTGCCTTTGCTTTATATGCTTAGAGCGCTCTATTCTCATGTAATCATCATATTAGGTGTCGAATGATGAAGTTGAGAATAACCAAGTTGATGGCGATGGTATGAACGATATTTTGAATCAAAGAAATGACACAACCATTTCTGCACCTGAGAAGGTCGTTACTGAAACTATATTAAAGAAACCGAAGCTCAGGTCGTCATCTCTTCAGGGATAGAAGAAACCATGCCAAGGATTGAAGAAACTACTTCAATAGATAGAAAAAGCTTCTCCAACGATTGAGACTCGTATAGTGGTGCATGGATACCCTAATGCAGGCATTTCCTTTGCTCCTTCATTCAGTGAGTTACTCCCGTAGCATGAACTAGTTGGTGGATTCAGCGTACTGGATATGCTAGCTTGTATTAAAAGATATGGGAGCGGTACGGTCATATCATCGTTAACTAAGACTCCAAACGTGTTTACTTCTTGAAAATGCAAGTAGGAGCTATCTTGCGTGTCATAGACGACATACGAACCAGAGCTAGAAGTACTGTTACTCAAGACATACCCTTTGATTGGGAGTACAACTTGGAGAACACTTAGCTTCAATGCGAAGTGGCTTGGTTAGAGAATAAATATTATCAAGGATTCTTGTGAGAATAACATACCCTTTCCCAATGATGCTGTGATGGAGAAAGAGATTGCAGTTGCTAGATTGACCAAGGAGCTGGAGTTGGAGAAAGCAGCTTTGCAAGTCTTGAAGAATGCAGAGGAGCAAAAATCTTGCGTTGCTGATTTCCTTTCATGAAATTTGTTAGACCTGTCCGTCCGTGCTCTGAATATCTTATGTTGATTCGGAATCCCAGTGGGGTTCCATGTTTGTGGAGCCTTCCAAGCTTGTGGAATATGTGGACACTCGTGCAGAGGAGAATACCCGAGATGTTCTTCATTTTATTTAGACATCATTTCAGTCTTAGTTAGATGCTCAATCTGAAGAGGTTTTGGTGTGGTGAAGATATCCATTCATAATGCCTCACAATAGCAAAGTTGCTGGTAGGATTGAGTCATCGGACTAGAAGAGCATATTTGAAAACATATGACATGGATGTATGAGGAGGAATGAGACTTTCTTGAGTGCGGGATCTCCTGATAAATGCTAGCTCATCATATTCGGGCTCTTATTTCAACTCCATCATAGTTTGGAATTGCTTTAAATGCTCTGTTGATGGAACATCCGTTGAATCTTCCGAATCAGAGCTTTCTCCGTCTTCATCTTGAGAGTAATGTAGCCATAAGCATCTTTGGACATTACTTCATGTTCCATGATTGAGATTGGAGCATGAGTAGCTTCTTGTCAGGTGATACCAGCAGCTCTGAGAGTTTTCAAAGGAATGCTATTGACAGAGAAGTGCCAACATCAATCAACGCTCGTTTGAATTTATTTTCTTTGAGATGGACTGTGGTGAGAAGTCCCCAGTCATACATCTTCTTGTCTGTTACTGGGGGTTCAGGGAGTGTCTCTTGAATTGATAAACGTCTCCCTGACACGATGTGGTTCAATGCAACAATTCACAGACATGCTCGATTAAGGATTGAACTGCTTCCTTGACGGGTGCTTCAGAGAGAGTGAAAGTTCTTACCGAGAGAGGGTCTCTGTGTACTCCTTCAGTCCCCAAGTTAATCTCTCCCTCTTTCCTTTGTGCTTTCTGAGGAGATGGAGAAGTGTGCTTGTGTTGTGGCACGACTTTCCGTTTGTCCCTTCTACAACAACGTTTGTGGAGGGTTGAAGGTTATACTGCTTGTTTATCAAACGCTTGCAACTTCGATTTTCTCGTGGTTCCTCGGCTTTAGTGGTCTTTGCTTTTCCAGTAAGGTAGGTGCAGTAGTTTCTGATATCTTAGACGCTTCGTGAAGTTCTGAGAAAGTCTGGAACCGGAGATTTTCCAGTAAAGCTCTGTAGACCGGGATCATCCCATTTATGCACAGGTCTACAAGTTTTTGTTCCGTGATGTTAGGATCATGGCACTCCAAGGCTTGAACTCTGAACCTTTTCACATCGTCATTGGGATGTTCGCTGCTCCTTTGAAACATCATTCCAAGATCAGAGAGAGTAACTTGTTCTGAAACAAAGAAGTACTTTCTGTAAAAGCGTTAATCATCTCTCCCCAACTAGCAATGCTTCCTGGTGCTATGTTGCTGTACCGTATATGCTCTGCCTGTCAGAGACTTTGAAAATTCCTTCAGACGAACGACGTGATTGTGCTCATGCTCGCTTAATGATTCTAAGAATCGAGAGACATGTTCTCGAGCATTTCCTGTTCCGTTGTAAAGTGTGAACGTTGGAGAAGTGTAGCCTTTTGGAAGAGGAATTCTCTGCGTAGCTGCAGGATATGGAGGTTGATGACGATGGACAGATGATGTCTTATCTTTTCCTCGATCCTCTAAAAAGCGCTCCAAGTCTTCTCGAGTGATGAAACTTGTAGGTTCTTTTGTTGGTGGGTCATCTGCAGCTTTGCATACTTCATCTTCATCTATAATATGGATTGGAGAGATTTCAGGATCAGCAGTTGAAGATGTTTCTTTAGCTTTTCTTTCTCGCTGTACGAGGCCGAGTCTCGCTTTCGACGCAAGCTTGTCTGTGAGAGTTTTGAGGTAAGCACATAACTCTTTCTGTGTTGCGGCCATGTAAGTCTGAATCTTCACGAGATCAACTATGGTAGGATGATTTCCTCTGGTTTCTTCAGGAGATCCGCTAGGAGGTGGATTGTTGATAGTGCCGGTAGCATTGCTTGCCGCATTGACAATAGTGATCACCGGAGTACCAGCACTCGAAGGAGTAGTAATAGCATGTGGTATGACATTGCTGGCCGGAGGAGTGGTGTTTGCGGTACCACTAGAGCCTGCAGTGTTGAAAGGAGAAGTACTTGCGGTGGCAGTACCACTAGAACTTACAATGTTAGAGTTGGGTGTTAAACCCGAATCGGTAACTGAACCATACCTAAGACTGATCATCTTGATAAATTGAGATTGCAACCGAGAGAATGACCTCCCAATGTGGTCGCCAATCTGTAGATGGGGAAAATCGATTTGCTGGTTTTTAAGGAATTGAGGAGACGACCGTACAGAGGAGGTTCCTCGAACCGAGCAAACTGCTTAACCTCACACAGATGCACTGCAAAGGGAGTGCTTGAATTCGAGAGATCAATCTGTAGGACTTCGGCCTAAACCAAGACAATGGACGTTCCAGAGTCAATTCGGTCACAAGAGAGGATGAGTCAATCTGTAGGAGGGAAGCTAAGAAATGTGTGAGATCAATGGTGATCAAGGATTGTGAAAGTGTTTAAGGTTTCTGACGAACTGTTGAGTTCGAATAAGTTCTGATTGATTGATCGAATTCTTGAGAGTGAATGCTCGGAATTTTTTTGTTAGACGAATGTTGTCTGTCCTGTTGAATCATGAGTTTAGAGACTTATTTATATTGCCAGAAATAGTAGACACATTGATCCCATGAAGTATGACAGTTGTTGGAGTCAAAGAGTGGGGAAGTGGAAAATCGTGTTAAAACCAGTTGCTCATCGTGCGGAGACTTGGTTGAAGATAATATTGCATTAGTTGTCAATCTTATTTCTTCATCCTCCATTAGTGATTTACCCATTTTAAAAATGGACATGTCTTCCGATGTTATTAAATCATCTAATGGAAAAGGGAAAAATAAGACAAGATGCAAAAACTGTCTCAAAAACAGAATTGCTAAAAGTTGCATAGGCAACTAAAGTCAATCTCAAGATACTTCGCTAGTTCGAGGTAACAAGAGGAGAATTTTTCATACGATGCTAGATCAAGGACACTCTGTTTTTTCAAATTTCCATAATGAGAGAAAATCTCATACTAATACCACCTGATTGGTATTAGAATTCTTTCCTCACCATGTGTGCCGAATTTTGAGTGAGGAAGAAGAAAAATCAAGGCACTTATGTGTAGATTATGGGAATAAAATCTAGTATTTGAAAATATTTGATATATTCGTATTTTTAGGAATATTATATTTTCGGAAGTATGAAAATTATAAAAAGATCCTTCTCCTTCTTTGGTCATTCCTTGTCCGAACCATGAGTCTGGATCCAACATCTTCTCTTGGAAAGATGCTAGATCAGAAAGATCAACTTAAGATTAAGTCTGGATATTCTCTTGATATTAAGAGTAAAATCAAAAAGGGAGATTGGCTTAGCAAGAAGGAAAGAGAGAATACGCTGAGGAAAGATCGGTGTATTGAAGCATTGACACACTTTTGTGTTCAATCAAAGACAGAATTACATGCTCTTGCAGAATCCTTCACGAAAATTTCTCACCTGCAAGAAATTCTGGTTAAGCAACAAGGTTTTCAACTTGAAGAAATTCACAAGCTGAAGACTGAAAGTAGTAATCCGCTTTCATTTAGCAATGATATGAAGGACTGAGTTGCAAAAGAAAATAGACATCAATTTTTGATTTCTTTCAATGATTGTATTAGGTCTATTTTATGAATAAAACTATTATTATGAATAAAATTATTTGATTTATAATTTTTCTTGTGATAGTTTTTGATTTACATAGCATGTGGTTGAATGCTTTATCTTATTGCTATGTATGTGTATGGGATGCTTGATTTCGGTTTTCAAACCTTGATATTCGATCTCATAATGGTGTGAACCCTTATGGTTTGGGTGACATTTTGATTTAGCAGGATTAAGTTCTAGCCCATGTTGGTAGGCTTTATCAAAGGATCATGAGGGGTTCTGATAGAAACAATATGTGAAAAAGTCACAATATGTTGAATCGGTTTTGGTTTAGCATAAATCATATGTGTTTCGGGGCTTTCAACTTTTGCTTGCAATAGTTAAAAACTGGTTTTCAACCTTTCTCTGGTAAAGGTTGGTTGTTGTTATTCTTTTGTTTTGCATAAGGATGACAACATAATGATATTTCGATATCAATTCTCCCTGGAAGAAGATACAAACATATTGGAGAAGAGGATGTGAAATTTTAGGTAACGAGTTTGTTAGTTAATCGTTTTCCTGTTTAAGAAAAGCCTGATTTTATTTCATATATTTATTACTTTTGCTTAACAAAATTTCGGTACAATTGATGTTTTATTCCATTATTTGTTTATGGATGTGTGTGTGGTTCAATTTTTTCCGGTTAAGAAAAACTATTGTTACTTGCTTTATTGTGTGGTATCAATTGTTTAGGCTTACAAAATTTCGGTGCAATTGCGGTGATTTAATGTCTATGTTGTTTCAATTGCTTTCGGTTGAGGTGAATAATTATGCAAGTTTATTTATTTGGTTTGTATGAATTTTTTACGGCTTAACGAAAGAAAAGGTTTACGGGATGAATTATTTAGTCCAATTCGATTCCGGATAAGAGAAACTAAGTTAATTCTGATCTTAGTTAGACTTATCAAAGTGGAGGTTTCGGTTATTCAAGTCTAACTCAATGCCTTAACAAGGAATGCTAGTTAACTAACCTAGTACTTGTCTTGTTAAAATTTAAAGGTCTAAGTTATATGGATAATTAGAATCTGATGAGAAAAATAGAGTTATCTTTATTTTGGTTTTATCGAACAAGCGATTGTATTTGTACAATCGGTTTAGCAAAGGAACTAAAGTCCTTAGTTGATTTTTGGTTTGCTAAACTATTAGGGAAAATTGCTTCGGGCAACTGTATCCTTGGTAACATATAAAAACAAAATTACTTTGTAGTTTCGTTTTTGATATTGGTTATCAAAAAATGGTGTGTGGAACCCTCGTGCTTAACTCTATAGGTTGCAAGTATATTTTGAGATTTGTAAGATCCTTTCGGCTTGTAAACAAGTGATACTGGTATTAATTTATATTTATTGGTATCACTAAGGGAAAGGACAATGGTGCTTAAACGTTTATCTAACGAAAGAGTAAAAGCATAGACTAAGGGGCAGTAACATATCATTGATACTTGTAGTTATATGGACTACAAAGGGAATAAAAAAGACGTGCGGATTGAAAATCTACCTATCTTACCTTTAGGGAGAGTATTAGCTTTGTTATTATAATGTCAACATCGGCATTTATGGATTGAATGTATACAAAGTTATTGTCTTTGTTGAATTCGGGGAATCAAGCGTATATGTAATGAATTCTTGTAATTTGTTTATCCATATGATGTAAGAGTTTTGTCATTAAAATTGACAAAGGGGGAGATTGTTAGAGCATAGCTCGGTTGAACCCACCAAGCGTTGGTATGTCAAGTTTGGTTGTCATATTTTAGTGAGCCAAAACTCATTTTAAGACTCGCTTGATTATGTACTAGAGTCAACTTCGTATAGGTTAGCTTGAAAGTATTAGGATATGAGACATTACAAGTATTACAAAGACTTAAAAAAGTGAAGAAGTAAGGAGCTACAACAACGACATCATCCTTCCACTTGAGGTTAGTGATATTTGACTTGAACTACCAATATGTGTTAGACATAGTATCTTTCAAGTCGTGCATATTGAAAACAAAACTGCGAAGCATGAATGAATATACTCTAGTTAGACATAGTATTAAGGAATACAATACGAGGTTTATTGCTTAGCCATTAAACTTTGTAGATAAGACATCGACATAATCGTTTGAATGCTATTGTGATTATGTATGGGTATAAGGTGAATATTTCATCCTAGGAAACAATGTTTTACATTTGTTTTAAGGAAGTAAATTCATGAACTTGTTTTGTGAATCGAAAGAGAAATCGCCATGCATTATTGGTATTGTTATTCATTGCATATCTTTTGAACTACCAATATGTGTGATTAGTATAACCGCTCATGACTTGTTTATGTTCTTGGTAAAACTATTCACAAAGGCCTGACTTTTGTATTGGTATGACTTTTATTAGTGAAACCAATCTTAAGTAATCACCTGAGATGGTATGATCAATTTTGTGTTATTCGTATGACCGACTCTGGGTAAAGGGGAACCGATCCTAGTAAGAGGTGCAGCCTGTCACAAAGGGGAATCGATCCTTGTATGAGGTGTAATAAGTTTTTAGAAGAAAGGGGAATAGATCCTATGGACATGTGCAACACGTTTTTAGGCAAAGGGGAACTGATCCTATGGACATGTGTATCAAGTACATGTTAGATACCATATATATGTGGGGAACCGATCCTAGTACCTAGTCAACCGAATTTTTGGAAAGCTAATGTGACTATGCACAATACTCACATGGAGGTAGAACCGAAACTTGTTTTGGTAGAACCGTGAAACCCATGATTTGTGATTGGGTGTTCTTGATCAATCATATAGTTCTTGAAAGTCAAATGAACCAATTCTAAACTTGTTTGGAAGTGTGGAAAATCGGTTTCAAGATTGTAAGTATGAAAGAACTTACAAAGTAAGGATGTCGACATACTTTGAACATGTTCAGTAATGCTAATCTTTAATTGTTCAAAGTTATTCCTTAATAGCTAAAGGAAGAAAATCCCAGATCGAATAAAATAAATTGAGAATCCTTTATTTAAGGTTTTTAATTTTAGTTTTGGAAAATAAAAATTAGTAATGTGCATTTACTAGTTGGAGATTTTCTAAGAGATTTTCGGTCATTATTTGGACAAAGCATTTCCAGGTTTTATGGAAACCGAATCTAGAATATATTGCATATCTTGAGAATATTTTCGGTTTTGGAAATTCCTTGGTGTCCAAACTTCCTTGGTCTATAAATATGAAAGTTTGCATTTTGAGCAAACTAATCCTCATACAACAAAAACTATCTCAGTTGTGCTGCTACTGGTGAAGCCGCCTATTCGGAGAGGAGAGTAACCTAATTAGGCGAAATCTCTTACGACCGCTCAGTTTAAAGACTTCTTTGGGATTGAGAAGCTCTATTAGTACCGTTGGTGGGAAACTAGATAATTGCGGTTTATCTTTTGTTTTCGATTGATTTGATTGACTAACGGTGGTTGAACTTTGATTGCACCTAGTTTGTTTATGCTTGAGAATATTCTCTTCTGATATAAGATTCACTCAAACTAGATCGAAGTTTCGACGGGGATCTTTAGTCTGTTTGTAGTTCTAAAGACGTCTTGTGATAATCCATTATTAACAGACTTCGTTCTGTGCGTGATTGATCACAAGAGATTTAAGTTGATTGTGTGCAGGTGTTTATTGAAGATCTAAGAAGATTTGAAGACAAAGAAGACTTTGAAGATTTCTGATTTGGGTTCATAATCTTTGGTGTGCACAATACTTGTTTCGGTAAAAGAGGATCCAACTATAATCGGTTTATCCTTGTGGTAGATTAGATTGATGAGTTGTGTAGATCGGCATCAATACAATTCTTTGTGATTAAAAGCATTGATTGCAAAATCTTAACAATTACTTTGATAATTGACAATAAGATAGATCTAAGAACCTGACGAAGGAGTTTATTGAGATAAAAAGAAGAGCCTTTGTCGAACTCACATCAAAAGAGTTGATACCAAACATATTTGTTGTTCCTTTACTGTTTGGAATACGAATCAAAGGAATTGTTCCAAGTACGTGACTTATTACAGGTCGGAGGCATGAGAATACAGACAGAACTAGGTGAACTATAGGTTTAGTTGCTTGGTCTCAACTATAAGAAGTTGGTTTGATTTTGTATAGCGGCTTAATCCTGAGAGTATTCAATTCTGGACAAGGTCCCGGGTTTTTCTGCATTTGCGGTTTCCTCGTTAACAAAATCTTGTTGTGTCATTTACTTTTATTTTCCGCAATTATAATTGTTGTTATTATAATTTAAAGTAAATTACACAAATGTTAATTCATATTTACTTGATAAGTAATCCTATTGTGTTTGGTTAAGTCCGAACCTTTTATCAAGTAAACATACTTCGTCGTTGTATTGTCCTGATATCGTATCCATAGACGATCACACGAAGTGTGAACCGATTTGTTGTATTGTCTTGACCCAGTCCATAGACAATCACTTTCGGAGAAAGGACTTATAGGTGGAAAAGTTTTAGATTGAGGTATATTTAGGTACCCTCGTCTTTTCAAACTAAAAATGTAATTGAGAAAAATCTCATGCCCAATGTAATGGTCCACTCTTATGAACTATTCAAACTGAAAAGACGAGGGTACCCAAATACACCACAATTTTTAATTTATCCACCTATAAGTCCTCTTACCAAAGTGATTGTCTATGGACAAAGTCGAGACAATACTACAAATCGATATTCACACTTTGTGTGATTGTCTATGGATACAAGATCGAGACAATACGACAACCAAAGTGTGATTACTTGATAATAGGTTCGGACTGAACCAAACTCTATAGGATCACTATCTAGTAAAGCGGAGTTAACATTTGTGTATTTTACTTCTAATTATAATAAACAATTATAATTGCGGAAATAGAAAAGTAAAAGACACATCAAGATTTTGTTAACGAGTAAACCGCAAACGCAGAAAAATCCTGGGACCTAGTCCAGGATTGAATACTCTTAGAATTAAGCCGCTATACAAAATCTAAACCAACTTTGTATAGTTGAGACCAAGCAACTACCCCTAGTTCACTTGGTTTCCTCAGTATCACTGCGCTTCCGACTTCGATAAGTGCACACACTGGAACACTTCCCTTGGATCGTATTCCAAACATTAAAGGAACAACAAATCTGTTTGGTAACAACTCTATTGATTCTTTCAACAAATCTGTTAGATCAATCTATCCAATAACTACAAAAGTAGTCAAGTTTAGATTCACATTCAATCCAAATAAATCTCAAAGAGATATATTGTGAATGCCGATCTCACACAACTATCAATCGAATAAATCCGATTCTAGATGGATCCCAGCCGATCAAGATTTGTGCAACACTATTTCTATCGCCATCATCCAGGACGTTCACTTCCATTTTTATGTTGCGTTACTGATGCATCATGCCAACCTTGAAAATGATCACACAAGAAAAAAATTGGTCTATGAAAAGTGTATGCGGTCAAGCATTATGGGTATCTATATAGGCTTTGTTAAATCTAGCTAACGACTTACTTCCAAAGCCAACCAAACAACTTACATCTAAGTACACAACTCTCTTTTCCAAATACTTCTTCAAAATTGGACGGTTGTTTTGGCAAGTGTACTGAGGAATTTTTTTTTTTAAACCACTCATTGGTATGGTTATGGTTATCGGTCTCTCTCGTATATGCGAGTTCTGGTGATCTTACTTCATTTTGATTAGTTCAGCTAACTACAACAAGTACCAGAAAATTGACAAAAAGAATCGTCACAAATTACAACTTTGTGGTGGCATACTGTAATGGGCAAGTGCATTTGAATAGGTAAAGAAGATTTGCAACTTGGATGTTGCAAGCTTCAAAAACCGAATTTCATCAACATTTAAAAGGAAGTTACTTAATAATTCTAGCTTGTGCGTCCAAGAATTGATGCCTTTATTTTTTGGTTGTTGAAAGAATCCAATACCAAACAACCATGAAACATGTGTGTTCCTTATTTTTGTATTCCCTTCCGTGCAAAGTTGCACATCATTAATAGGCCAGGTTCACTGTCTTCTGTTGCAGCTACCAACCAACATTTCTGGCAGTAGTTTAGTGAAAGAAAAAAAAGAGAAAAGAAAAGCAAAACCACTATTAGTGGACCAAAATTTACAGTCCAACATGACTTTCATAAGGGTCCTATCACTTTACATTATAAGGATAAGGAAAGGATCGATCATTTCAGAACTGGAACTTAGAATTTTGGCACACCGGTTGGAGCGCGTGTAGTCGTTCAGGGAAAAAAAAAAATCTTACAAGTTTGGGGAAATAGAGTATAATTTTGCTTCTGAAAACATCGACGTAAGGAACCTTATACCTTATTCTCATTGAAACCAGATAAGTTAGCTAATTTTTTTGGTCCCTATTTACGGAAAAAATCTTTTTTGGTCACCATTTAAGGACAAAATCTTATGATGGTATAATAATAATTCTTTTATATCCTCTGTTTTTTGAGGATTACATTCTTCTAATCCTCAAAATTTTAAAGAAGAAAAAAGTGCATCTGACAAGAATTTTTTTAGAATCGAGCTTTCATAATTCAAAATGAATAACAACTGATACTTTGGGAAATTTGATACTATTACTTTCGTAAAATTACAGTAAACATCGTTCGACTTATATTACAAGGTAAAAGTGATGCAGCTCAAAAAGAGAACAAGAAATTACTCTTTTTATGTGCTTTTTCTTTAATTTAACATGATATCCCTTCCTAATGGTGTGTATCCCTTCCTAAAGTACTTTTGAAAAATAATATAAGAACAGTAGATTATAAGCTTCGCACTAACTAATAAATCACAAATACAGATATGATTCCAGTAGTCTATACATATATATTGATATAAAACATTCAAACTTATCTAATTTGCTCATGATTACCTTATCACTAAAATATTGTTCCTTTATTCCGTTAACTACATATTCATCATCTACGAAAGATCAGCTAAAAATGGATACATTCTTAATTTTATGAGTGATCTAAAACATTCCAACACATAGTTCCTCACTGTTTTACTTTTTATGTGTAAACCCTGCATGCCATATGTTTAGCCAATTTTCACTTTGGAATATTAAGTCCCAAACTAGAAATTTCTCGACGTATTCAACTTCTTGGAGCATCTTATTATCCAAGCTAGGATGATATATCCTCGATCCTTCTAGAGATATCTTTATGATACGAATCTGACTCTAACCAATCAATACTGCTGCCATTTTTCCTTTTTTCACCCTAAAGGCAATCACATTAGGACGTGATTGTGTAACCGGCAGTCGTGCACTTTGGTCAACAATTTATAATCACCAAGATGTGTGTTTTTCTTTTTATTTATTTATTTATTTTGATACTGCACAGTTGGGCTCAACTCTCCTGAATATACCAGCCAGCTTGAGCAGCATATTCATAGAAGAAGTTTGAGAAAACAGACAATTCAAGCCTCCTTAGTTGGAGTCGACACTCCTTCCTCTACATGCATTATAAAAAATAAAAAGACTTGCAAAACCTCCTAAAAGTACCACCAAAAAAAAGGCCGGCACCAACGATAATTTGTTAACATTCAGCTACATGTCTATCTATGATGATATCACAGAACTCACAAGTATTGGCATATGTATTAAAAGTTTAAAACTCCTGCAGGTCTCATTGTTGGCAGACGAAGCTATGCAATCAGAGTCTTCTCTAAAGATGAAGGACACAACAAAGCCGCTTTTGAAGCACTAAGGAGGACAAACTTTTTGAAGTGCAGAGAAATAAACTTAGTAGGTTACAACAGGAATCTATCCAGAGCTATGGAAGGAGCTACCGGAAACACCTGTTGGACAGCTAAATGCACTATTGATAACATCATCAGTATTAATAGCGCGTTCGGTTCAAGTTTTCCAAATACCAAAAATTCAATTCTGGGGTAATCCTTTTCCTCTGGAATTGAATTCCATTCCATTGGTCATTGAATGCAATAGAAAAGGCAAATTTTAAGGGAATTGGATTCCCAAGGAATTCAATTCCGAAAATTTTGGTCTGTTCGTTTGGACGGAATCAGATATACTCCCTCGGAATCCAATTACATGGCTCGAAAACCTGAACCGAACGCGCTGTAAGAGTAATTTTAATAAGATATTTTGTAAGGAATTCGATTCCAAAAACTCTAAGGACACTAGCACTTTATCCCTTCAGGGTTATTCCCAACTTTCCCCCTTCTGTTAGGTTGATCGATGTAACACAGATCTCTGCCTTCCTGTAATAATTTTTCTGTTTTATCAACAATAAAAAAAGAAAAAAAACATGCATTAAGTATGAAAATAAAAATGGATATTGCCGTTGTACCGTACAGAAGTAATACCCACGGACAAGAGGAAGCGCTTTTCTGTCAAATTTTTTTGTGGTTCTCTTCTTCAGGTTTGAAAGTCTAGTGTATTTTCATCTTGTTTTTGCGTATATGTACGTACTATGCTTTGTAGTTTGTATTATGCAAAGAATAATGACTATTTAACATTCTTTTCTTTCCTAACCATCGATTTCTTTCCAGTCCATGCATGAACCGCCACTAAAACCAAGTGGTTACCTTGATTTGCAATTCAGTTCGCAGGGATGGTCTTCCAGGATTTATTCCAAGTTTCCAACGGCAATACTTGTTTGTACAGGGGATTTAATTGACATCCTCATATTAAACATGTGATTGGTATATATTCATTAACTGATTTTTCTTGATTAAAAGACATGAAAATGATGGGGCTGTTTGGTAACCATTATTTTAATGGATTATCAGCTTATAATCCATTATGCAGATTATAATGGATTCTATATGCGTTTGGTAACCATTATAATAATTGCTTATTTTAATCATAATTGAAAAAATCCATTATTTCCATAAACAGGAAAAAGTTGTTTTGAAAATTTATTATAATCAATTATTTTTTCTAAGGAACTCAAATTGAATTTTTTCGTTTTATTTTCTCTAAACTATCAAGAGAGAGACAAAAAAACAACATAGGACTAAAAAACTATCATAGATCATTGTTCTTTCCTCTCCATGTTGAGATCATCATTCTAAGATAATCAATTATCTGAAAAAAATGTTTGGAAAAATTTATTTTTAAAATGATTATATCAAAATCATTTATCAATTTATGATTATCTATAATCATAAATAGATAATCATAAATTTTACCAAACAAGGCCGATAGAAACAGACAGTAATGAAAGAAAAGCCATGATCTTTATTTCAACCTCTTTTATAAGAAAACTAGGTATCACCGGGGCCTTACGGCCGCCGCTCAACCTCTCCTTATAATCTTAAGTGTACATATTTTATTCCATTATAGAAAACACTGCAACTTAGTTGTACAATAGATAAAATAATATAATATTGTCTCATTAAACACCTGAAATACATCCACATAAATATGCAGAAATTCATTAACAAAATTGCTGGTGAAAAAAATTTTACCCTTATAAAAGTAAAACAATAACTCCAGACAAAAAAAATAATAATTAGTCATACATAGGCATATATTCATACCTATTATAGTTTGCATTGGTAAATAAATCACGTTCAACCAAAAAAATAAAGTAGTAATAAATGTTGATTAAAAAAGCAACATGAAAAAACTTATAAAATTTAACCGGAAACCAAATCTACATGTCTTTGAATTGCGCTCGACTTTCCATATTTTTCCTTTAGTTTTCTATATATTATATAAGATCTTTTTTTTTTTTTTGCATATTCTCATTCTTTCTCGATCCCAAATTCTATGAATGTTTACAATGTATTTCGTTGTTATATGTTCTTTGAATGTTAACATCATATATTCTTGTATTTATCTATTTTACTTACTTTTCGCTCATCTTTGTAATAAAATTTCCCAAAATCTTCTATTAGTTCTTCGGATCCATTGTTTGGAAAAAGACTCCTAATATCACGCTCTCTATATATTTGTTCTGTTATTTGTATTCCTACGAATGAAATCACTTCTAGATCTATTTATTTTAGTATTTTTTTCTTCAAAATAGATGAAACAAATTATTAAAGGATAAGGAAGTACTTACCACATATAACCCTTCTAAAAGTGAAGACTGATCTCACACATTGTCACAAAATGCAACATTAGTTAAACCATTTCAAAAGCTAACTTCAGTGAGAAACCTATAAGGGTGGCGATAACTTCTGAACGAACATAAGCAGTCCATGGATAAACGGATGAGTGGTGAATTTGAAGACCACCATATACTGAGCCCACTATATTTAATAGATAAAACAAATTAATACAGGATAAGGCAGTACTTACCGCATATAACTCTTCTAAAAGTGAAGATTGATCTCATAGACTGTCACAAAATGCAGCATTAAGTGAACCATTTAAAAAGCTAACTTCAGTGAGAAACCTATAAGGGTGGTGATAAACAAAAATTGTTATTTTTTTAACGATGCAAAGATGTATTTGTAATTCTTTTGCATCCGACCCTTCATTATACTTTCAATCTTCTCTGAAAGTTTTCCCCAGTAAATAAGCTTCAAGAATTTTACTGTCATCTCAGTGCCATTCAATTCTAAAAATTGGCTAAAACGTGATATCATTCTACTCTTTGTCTAATTTTTGGTATTCTCTAAACTTGGCAGCTCGTGTTTTTGTCTTTTCTTTTCGTTATATATGTGTAAATATGATTCCATTATAATAATATTTAATCCAATCTTATATAGATTCATAAAACTCAATCGGATAATACTACGAAAACGTGATATTGTATTGTTATTGTTCTTCCCCTGCATATATCGTTCCAACTCATATTCGCCATCGGGATCCATCGGTTTTCAATCAATGAAATAAGGATGTCGTGTATATGGGTTTCCTTTGCTGTCTTAGACCTAAAATTGGTTGATTGATAACGCTATGTTATTCATCTATTGAACTATTTTGATTCAAAGTTTGAACTACCTTGTTATGAGGAGATATTTTTCTCCTTCTATTATTCTCCAAGACCATATTTTTATTGTTCTTAGACTTCAACTATTGTAATACCAAAACTATGTTATTTTCTGGGTATATGTAGCAGTGAATCTTGTTATTTTCTTTGTTTGTATAGACAATTTTGATGCATGTGTGATTCGTATGCTTGATTATATATGGAATTCTACCTGATTTTGGAAATCGTATAGTTTTAGGAAACTATGTAGATTGTTTGATTTGTAAACACAACTCACATATATTTATTTTATATACGTGTATTATTCTGAACATTGGTTTTTCACCCTAGTAAGCTAGTTTTTCCGCTGGAAGTACTATTCCTGTAACTTGATTTCAATCATCAAAATTTAATAAATTTCACAAAATCACACGACAAAAATATACTCGATAAATTCCTAAAATAGTTATTCATCGAAACCTATATATTATGTTTGTCTTAGGGTAAAACGAAAAATATATATTATTTAGTTGATCTAGTTGTGATGGTTGTGAATTATCTCCTTACCTTTAGTCTGTAATTCTTGTGTCCCGGAAGTGTCAACACTTTGAAAAAAAAAAAGTATTACAGATATGTTCAATGCTTGAAAATAGGTTATTGCAACCACCTAACCTCTATTACACTACTAAATATCCAAGCATCTTGAGAAACTATAATTGGTTATTGTGAATATTGTATTCCAACCTCAGTATGTCCGATTTGCAGTTGGAAGTACCGACCCTGTAGGAAGTAGTAATCCGGTGACTTGATCTTACTCATGGAAATCGAACAAATTTCATAAACCATAGGATAAACGTTTACTCAGAGACGGATATGTTGCTCGTCTTGGTAGCAGCGAGCAGTTGGAGATGGACTGAACTGTAACTGGTGGTCTAAGCTGATGGGATCATACTTGAACCTAAGTAACATAGTTATTAAGGAAAAAACTATACCAAAGTGTGATCTAAGCTGTCATCGAACACTGGACACTGTGGTAGACAGTAAAAAATATTTTCGTAAGATAAATTGGAAAGGAATTGATAGCCCAGCAATCTGAATAAGCACCACCGAAAGACCAAAAAAGGTTACTTGATATTCTATAAGCATCATTATTATAAATACTGCACTACAAGTTTCCAGGTAAAAACATCAAATATATATCCTTAAAATAGATAAATATCAATCTAATATATCCATAGAGTATTTCAGATAAATTAATAGAACAATAACCCAAAACATTCAACCTTTAAAGAAAAAAATTAAAACAATGTAATTGAACCTTAATGTAGAAGCTAGTACCGGAAAGAGTAATCAATTTTTTCTAAAAATCCTATTTCTAAAAGAAATACTTATAGCTAAACCAATCCATTATTTATACATATTAGTTCAAAAAAAAAAAAACATTGGTCGTATACTCTTCATCATCAGAGTCTACCTTCGTTTTCTGTTTTCACTGAGTCTTTTTGGCTGCTTTAATTCCTTGTCGTTATGTGATGCATGTTTCCTACCCCTCCTAGATGTCTTATTTTCCTTATGTTTGGTAGTATGTGAAACACTCCTAGACCTGGGCCTTATAGAGAAAAATAGTTTTACATGTAAACAATGATTTATCGGGAAAAAAATAAGTGTGTTTTAATAACAATCGCCGTTAAAGCTACCTGTTATTATGTATCAGCATCTGAAACCTCTAATTCGCATTCTAGCTTGAAGACTTTTGGAACTGTAAATTCAGATTGGATGGTTATATTATCAATTTAAAAACAAAATTGTGGTCCTTGATTTGGTGGAATCATTCATGTGCCTTTTCCGTCTTGTTATTTTTCATTTGGAAAAAATAATATGGTAAGCATGGGTTCACAATACATCTATCTATGATCAAGATAATTGTCAATACTAATATGTCGTTACCTCATTGCATTTTTCTAGGTAGTCTACATGTTTTTTAGGAATGCAATTCATCAATTGTTGTGCTGTTTTTACCATCACTATGAAAACTGCATTTCACCTCATCACGTTGACCTAAAATTAATGTTGTACGATCGCCATCGCAACAGATAAATTTGTGTGCATTTAATATCCTTCACACCCCCATAGATCTCAACATTAATGTGGCGGTTGAACATCCAAGAGAAATATGGGTTCTGCGGAACAACATTTTTGTTGTTCACTCTGTATCACCTGTGAACAATCACCTCATTCCTATTGTCGCGACGACGATATATTCGATATCCACATTCATCCATACTTTTATTCTCGATATGTTTCTTCAAATATCATATGCTGAATTTTTCATTATTCATGCACATGGAGTACACACTACATGGATCATGTACCATGCATATCCTAACAGTCTCAAATAAAACTGGATCGGTTTTTTCATCCGGTAATTTCGAAACATACAAATTTATCAACCTGTTGAACTGTCTTAATTTTTGCAGGACCATCCAGGAATATATGAGCATGCATATAAGGTAAATCACGTTTCTGAAATTCAATTATGAACACATTAGCAACTATTTTTCCAAACACATTCCTTTTGTTATTTTTTTTTTCAACTCGAAGACGCAGGCTATGAGATCATGACAATCCGAAACATATTCATGGGGTAGAAGCTCATCTTGGATTTATGGACAACACGGATTCACAGACATTGTTAGGAAGATATCTGGATGATGACTAAATTGTGTAATGGCTATTGGATCTTGATAAGTCTCATACATATGTATGGGACCACCAATAAAAGTTGATGGTAACATGTACGGATCACCTCCATCATCGGGATTCAGCCGATTTCTTTATATTTTTGTAAGAATATGCTCGCAATTTATCTTGACTTTTATTAAGATAATACATGCGTTTCTGTTGATGCCCAACTTTTTTACTCTTAGAATACTTGCTTGGACGCTTAAAAGAAGAAAAATGTGATTTTTTTTTAAAAGCTAATTGTTTCATAGTATGTTTTCCTGTGTATGGATTTGGTTGTTTCATATCAGGATGCCAACTCATCTCGTGTATGGGAAGAATAAAACGTAATGTAAGGGAAAGTATACAGGGTGACACTCTGAAATACGTTTGAATTCATTTTTCCCCTTCTGATGAAGTATGATATCCCTGAAGTTATGATTTTGAGAACCATCTCTAGGTAGTATAATTGAAACTTCGTCAGCTTATTGCAGGTTATGATGCCCTTAATCTATAGTTTCATTATAGTGCACGATACTTTGACATTTCGGTCGGTGGGTTCTCTTGTGCATCGGAATATTAGTGCAAAATACATTATGTTTTGAGATAATTTTCTTAATCATTCCAATAACGTTTTTATCCGGTTGGGGATTCTGTTTTGCACGAACATCCAAGGCTTGATTAGGATCATATGCATGCAACTGTTGATAGATTGGATCTTTTCCCTCGTAGGGTAATAATTTCTAGTGTTGTGCCGAATTTCCCCGTGAATTGTAAAGTATTTTGGATCGTTACCCTTCAAACCTCTCTTATCCAATTTGCAACCTAAACTTGTAAAAACGTCTGAAGCATTGTACTTTCGGATGTGATCTCTGAAAAACCTTGACATGGCTTCGTCCCTGTCAAATAAATCCATCAGTTCCTGAGGAGTCTCTCACAGTGCATGGAGTGTCACTTTTCCTTTGCGAAAACATTTTGCAAAGGATGGTTTGTTCACAGAAAATCTAAATTGATTTTCGGATACTAAAAACATGAACAACGAATAATCAAAATTCAAATAACAAAAGTAAAAACCTAGGGTGTCAAGGAAGCGGAGTCTCAAAGGTCGAAAAAGCATCCGATAAAAGAAAAAAATAATAATTAAGAATTAAAGAACAAACCTTAGAATTCATGTTTTATTGCTTGGTTAGTCGATCAGTATCCTTCCGTAAAATTTTAGTCAGGCTATATATAATTGCCAGGGTCGTGTTTAATTAGTCAGGTCATAGTAGTCGGGACTACGGCCCCGACCATTAGGGACGGTCTCAATAATCAGTTAGTCGTGTCATATTGTAATGTTTTAGTTAGATGGGTAATAGTAGTATGTTTAATTAGTCGGATCATAATAGCTGGTAGGGGTCATAGATTAGTTACTCGGGCTTACAGTCTTAGAGTTGAACTTATAAATTAGCTGGGGTTTACAACCCTAGTGTCTTGTTGGTCGGATCAAATTAGCCCTGCATCAAAATTATCTATGAGAGTTAGCCTATAAGGCAGGTTCTGGTATTTTGTTGGCCGGATCAAATTAGTTGGGGTCTACAACCCCGGCCATGTGCCCTTCAATCTTTTTCAAAAATAATTATTTAGTATTAAGGTTAGCGGATTTATTAGTAAATTAAGTTAGATTAGAAAACCTAATTATATTAAGAAACTTAGTCATGGAAAACCTAAAGTTTCCCTTGTTTAAAATTAATGGCTAGGTTAGTGTTTTATTTTTCTCCTAGACCGCGTCACAATCGTAATCGTCCAAATTAATAAAACATCAGCTGTACATATAACGAACGCACAAATATATATCTCACGAACTAACGAATGTCGCGGGATGACCAAAATCAGGTTGTAGACCGAGACTCAACCATTTTGTGATTAGCTGATTTTCCGGCACGATATGGTTATACTCCCTCTGTTTTTGGAAAAGAGATACTTTCACTTTTTCATTTTAGCCTAAAAATAGGCCAAATTGAAAAAGTGAAAGTATCTCTTTTCCAGAAACGGAGGGAGTATTAAATTTATAAGTTAGATTTAGAAATTTAGTTTAGGATAGGTCTCCGTTATATAAATTTAACTTGAATTAAGAAGTTCAATTTCCGTTTATTTAATTAGGCGGGGAGTTTCGAACCTTTATTGTAACCAATTTAATTTATTATGATGATCAAAGGTAAAACATCATCATCATGCGAACACTTTTTTAGATGTTGAACACAAATCGAACTCCTCAGCAAACATTGAACTCTATATAACTCAACCTATTTCGATTTTTTACATTGTTTCGTCGGTGCTCCATCCATCCTTGGCATCTACAGTGTTATTGTATCTAAGTAATATCCGAACCAAAGGCCTATTGGATAGATCCATTTGCGATATTAGGCCCGGTCGTAATAACATTAACATTAGTCAAGTCATAGTATCGTGCCTCGTTAGTCTGGTTACAGTAACCAACCGTGGCCTACTTCCCTATGTTTGGTTAATCGGGCTCCGGCCGCTGTATCTTAACATCAGATGGTGGATTTCAGAATTTATGTTCCAAATTAGTCCAATTGATTTTCCAAATCCACTTTCCCATTGCATAAGATATAACACACGTTTTTCTATGGATTTTGTTTCTTTTAATTGTTTTTTGGAAATCCATCCATGTGAGTCACGTTTTTAAGTCTGGGTGGAGGTGTGTTGATGGCATAGGATGTGATGAGAAGAAAAATTTGACAACATCAAACCAACTGTCTTTGGCATTGCAGAAATACTGGTGCTCGTGCAGGTTCAGTTGCTGAACAATGCCTATATGTGCTTTCACACAACGGATAAAATTTTAGAAAAAACATTACCAATTTAAATTTAAACCACATAAAATTCAATCAAACTCCCCAATACCTTCTTAATACCTTGAAGTTGTATCTTCATTTCCTGTGGAAAAATCAATACCAAAACTATACATGTTACTTCTAAGCATGCATCTTATGTTACTTTTGTTGAAAATTCATGGAGATATACAAATTACATGCAATTTTGTATCGGAATCTTGTGATTTTTGTAACTAAATGACTGAAAACAACAACCTGTAAATAACCTTGCATTATGTATCGCAGGGATGTAGAAAATAATATTGATATACTATGCCATCTATGGAGTCGAACCCACAACTACATGGCTGTCTGATAACCATGTGCTCTACCTATTGAGCTAAGACAGCAGTTTGATTTCATACTTAGTGGTACATACCACAACGCCATCATGAATACATTTCATGCCGCAACTGTAATATTTTGTATCAAAAGAGGAGTTTTGTAGCGCAGCTTGTGCAAATGCACTATAGTTTGGCTATTTTGGTTAAAGGTGTAAACATTTGTGGTAGTTTTTTTCCTGAGATCTATGAAAGCAAGCACATTCCAAAACACGCAAGATGGCATTAGCAGGAAATACCTGGAAAAGGTAATGCTACTCACCTGGCGCATGCAAGCTAGCCCAGGAGCTCACCTCGGTTAATCAATATGAAACTGATTACATACGACCAACACTAACTACATTAGTAAATTCGTAGGCTAATCAATCCACAACTAAAATTTTAACTTTATAATCTTACTCAGGAGATTTTTTATTTTATAAAAGATTAGGTCCAGATGACAATTTATTATAACCAAAAATAATAACAATCGTATTAAAAAATGCAGGTGCATTGCAAACTCAGTTCAATGCTCCCGGAGTAAGGCTTGAGGTGAAAGTACAGGGTATATCAAAATTATCTTCTTGCAAGAGATTAACGATTGTGAATCAGTCAAACCTTGTACAACTTCTATAATCCTACCATGATAATGATCACCAAACGTAAACATACTTGCATATTGCTTTGTATCTCCAGCTACATGGCTTATTATCCAGTGTTTGATTATGTCATTCACTAAATCCTGAATCCCTGTAATTTCAAAAGATCTTATTCAAATCAAAATATTCAATAATAACAATTTTCAAAATCAGTGATGTTATATCTACAAACTTATGAATAGTTTGGGACCTTATATATAAAAGACCCACTACTTATGAATAGTTTGGTACCCCATAAAAGCTTGGGTAGAAATAGGCCCCGAAAAAACTCTGATTGTAATTTTGCATCAATCATTAAGACCTTGTCATGAGTTTATGCACTTGCTCAATGATATTCACGATTTCTTCGCGCAACCCAGCAGCGAAACTATTGAGGGAGGTTGCATGGAGTAGTTAGACAACATATTAAGAAGCTAATTTTTTTATGATGGTAGCATACAAACAATTACATCTGGAAAAAATAAAAATTTGAAATACAAAACTGGTGTAATAGTCTTAATTTCTTACCTACTTGCACATTAAGTTTATGTCGATCTAAGCCATGCAATAGGCTTTAAGAAGAACTGAGTATCCATTCAATAGGATTTAAGAAGAACTAAATACCCCGATGAAAAAGATAATAATAGTTTTATAATCTTCCAAACGATGTATTAGGCTATAATAAGAACAACGTCTAAAGTGTTGAGTCTTAAGAAAAGTTTACCGTGAATAGAGAGAGAAAGATTATTTAGGTACGCATGTCATCTAGGCTGAGCTTAGCTATGAGAATTTGCAGAGTTATCTGCTCATGCTGAACACTCAAAGGGTACACCACCATCAAGTACATTGCAATTGCGTGGTAACTTGCAACAGTATGGAAAGCATTGAAAATGAAAGAGCTTAGCTCCAACAGAAATGAAAAAAAGGTCATAACATTTCCCTATCAGCATTGTAGATATATCACCACACCACCTAAAACAAACAACCGGGATAGCATAAAATGAGATAAAAAGGCTAGCCAGAAGAGAAGGACTTGAACATGATTAGAGCAACATCCTCATTTTCCAGGCCTTCCTCAATCATAGAAACGTTCGTAAGAATGTATTAGCGCTGGGATTTGACAGACCACATGTAAGATGTAGAAGATATATACATGATCACCGACCAATAACGCAAAACAGAAGTGTTAGCACAAATAAAAACCTTGACAAAAACATTTTCAAACACCTGAAATATGATCAAATTTAGATCTTATGCAAGATATAAAAATTCCATAAAAAAATACACACGTACACACAGAGAGAGATGAAACGACATACTTGAGAGCAAGATCTGAAGATGGTAGTTGAGCATTGTAAGAGAGAGATCACAATTACATGTTTTCCCGAGTGAACCGTCAGTGTCCGACAAAGAACTTCAGCAAAAAGCACTATTCCAGTCAATAATAGTCAGGAATTTGATGGCTAGAAATGTATATAATGATAAACTAATGCATCATTAAAAAAAGCGATTATGACTAAAATCATCAAAAAGTATGCAATATTAATTACCAAAAAGGCCAAATTCATCAAGAGTATTCCTTGCATATTCTATATTCAGCTGAAAAGGCTAAATGACCACAATGATCTCTGTCTTGCACCCGTTTATAGGTGATAAACCATCATTCTTGTTTCGAACGAATGAGAGCATCAATAAATACACAAATCCCATAGAATATATAATCAATTTTATGGATGAGCCATGCCTGTGTTCAAGAACAGAAGCTGCGCTAACAATTCAATCACACGCAATTGAGCAACTAACTCAGCCAATGAAATTTGACTTCATTGTAAACCTCTAATTAATTATACTCGTAAAGATTATTAGTGGTAGTGCATGTAATCCGAAAGCCATCACCATTCAATCAACATCAAGCAACATCAATCGAAAAGAGGAAAAGTAAATAAAAAATTCTAGGGTTTCAACATGTTTACCTTCTAATCCCTTTCCTCTGTTCCATATTTTTGATTAGACCCTGCATCCTGAATCTCAGGCAAACATCAAGCACACAAACCACATATTCTAAAAAATCTAAAGTTTCTACGAGAGAGAGAGGAGAAGAACAGTGTTTTTGGATAACGAACTCGTACCTTAAAAACAAGTAATAGCCAGTGTTTCCATAGAATTCAATTTGTACTGAATTCCTGATAACGAAATCGGTGTCATGGAATAACTAAGCTTGTATTAGCTTAATATGTGTTGTTATGGTTCTATAAAGGGACTTTTAGTTCATTCCTAGCCGTCAAGCAAAAGCTCATTCGGGAATTCCAACCGCCAGATCAGGGTCCCCGTTAAATCCTGTCCATTTAATGACTCTCAAATCTCCGAGTTAAAGTACACCTTTCTTTTATAACAATGATTCACAAAACACCCGTGAACTATAAGTAAATGCTATTTTTGGCATGCCTTTCATATCTTTCACCGTGTAGCCGAGGCATCTACATCTTTTGGACACTTGATCCATTTTATCATCTGTTGTAAGGTAAATATCTTTACTAGGAAATCAATTGCCGTACGCTCTAGTATTTCAACTTGCAAAACTATATCATATATTGATTTCGCACCAAATTATATTTTCATTTTGCAAGTCACTTGTATACACATAATTCCCCACTCTCCACGTGTCTAAGGAATTACACGCGGAGAACGCACAGTTGGAAACATCAACACACGATGCCACGTACCAACACCCAAGAAGCACCCGACGACAGTATATGTTCATCTTCGAGCTGATCCAACGGCTAGGGATCAGGGAGCACTAAAGGAACGAGCCACCGCGAAGCACCGAAAAACACCCAAGGATTCACTTTACTCCATCTCGAGAAGGATCTAAGTTCAACGACGAGGATTAGCCTAGCTGACACGGATGTGATAGGAGCCGCAGACAGCTGTCTAGCGTGGGCCGACATCCCAACGACCCGCATTAAGTACTCTATCCATAGGGTACGTGTCAACCAATCTGTGGAAGAGGAAGCATCGACCCATCGTCATCAAGAATAGCCATTGGGGGCATCGGTTCAGAGCGAAGACACCAGCGGGATCAGCAAAGAGAACAAGAAGATAAGGTTCAAACGACCTCTGATGGTGGACCCCACGTATCTTCCCTATAAATACCCCTCTCCACTAAGAGAGAGGGGTCGACCGATTTTTAATAATCGAGAAGA